>JAAGEH010000452.1:8835725-8911203 GCA_011751065.1 Lasiurus cinereus | reverse complement strand
ATTTGTGTGCAAAGATTAAAATAATAGCACAAAGGTAGAATTCTGAAGTCTATAGCAGCAGAGTCTAGAGAAGGACTACAGATGTATGAGAAATCAATATCTAACATGTTGGTATTACAAGTCTGTGTGGAAAGATGGATTATTTCGTAAATGGCACAGTGAAAAAGTGACTATCCATAAGGAATAAAAAAATAACATGAGATCTTATCCCATCCATCAACCAAAGCCATTTCATAGTCAATTCAATACCTACCTTTAAATATCAAGTCCTTAAAAAATCATTATACATATATCCCAGATTACCAAATGGTACAAAATAAATTTCTTACACACATTCACATGTACTCATACAAAATGGTACAAAATAAATTTCTTACATAACTTCACATACACACACTCATACAAAAACACCAAACAATATGTAAATAGATATGGTAAACTTCATTAAATTAAAATAAAGTCTTCCATTGAAGAAAAGACCCCATGATCAAAGTAAAAAGATAAGTCTCTCAGAGAACAAGAATATTTACAATGCATGGAATGGAAAAACAAATAATTAGTATTGTACTGCTAAAGTAATATGACCAGTCTTTTATAATCAGTGGGTTAATTACAACAGAGTGGTGGAATATAATCATTGAGGTAAATATGGTTAAATACAGTTTGGTAAGTAAAATCAACCACCCACAATAAACAATTACCTGTAACAGTATTGAGTTTAGGACCTATAAAACAATAAACTACTCTTCTCCCTCTCTCTCTCTCTCTCTCTCTCCCCCTCCCTCCCTCCTCCCTCCCTCCCTCTCTCCCTCCCTCCCTCCCTCCCTCCCATATTTTCCAGCATACTGGGCATATAAGATGACACCTTACTTTTCCAGTTAAAATAAAGAGTTTGGGATATACCCGCCCTATAAGATTACACCTGGCGTATAAGATGACCCTGGACTTTTGAGAAGATTTTCCTGGGTTAAAAAGTCGACTTATACGCCAGAAAATATTGTGTGTGAGTGTGTGTGTGTGTGTGTGTGTGTGTGTGTGTGTGTACTGTTTTCAGCAGGTCACAACAAAACAGGGAGAGGAGGGAGGGGAGGGGGAAGGGGAGAGGGTGGGGAAGGGGAAAGGAAAAGGAAAAAGAAGGAATAAAAAAAAACAGCCATGACAATGTTTTATAAGATCCATTATATATGTGAATCTGAGAAGAGGGAAAGACCTAATGCAAGGTGCCTAGTGACTCTTCTTTTCAATGGCTGTATATATTTAACTATAAATGTCCTTCACTCCTCCTCTCATCTGTATGACACATGGTTAGAAGTTATCATGTATTTTAAATTCTCAAGCAGTCATGTCAGCAGCCTGATATTTATCTTTCCCTTTTGAAGTCTTTGGCCTAAGATCCTACATTAATTTTAATTAAGGGTGAGTTTACTTTATTTAGGTCTGATGATTATTTAACTGCCACTGTATAAAGAGATGAGCCATGAAAGATGAAAATAATAGCATATGCCAGTTTTACTAATGATCAGGAAAATGCTTATTAAAGCCACAATGAGATGCAATGTATGCATATGAGGTTGAGATATTCAGAAACTATCAACTACGTATTGTTATTTGATTGCTTACAATGTCTGAAAGAATGATGGGAACTGTTTGCGTTTGATAAAGCCCTGTTGATATGCTGGTGCCCATATATTCTCTACCCTTTCTATAAATGTGTGCATTACAATAGTATATTTTAAGTGGTTTATATATGTTCAATTTCTGATAATGATTTGAATATAAATTATATTTATAATATTCCCATGAGATACCATTAACATAAAATGCAAGTTGCTAAATATATCTGCTATAATTATATTTAGAGATGCATGTACAAACAAGCATACATTTAAGAGAGGGCAATGAGAGCCAGAGGCAGGTGGATAAGATATGTACAGAGAGACAAACAGAAGGACATACAGAAGGGAAATACAGGAGAGTGACAGGTATAGACAGACCTACACCGAAAAATGAATGAAAACTTCTTATACTACAATAAAAATCTTAGAAGAAGCCATAGGCAGCAAAATAGCAGACATTTGTCATAGCAATATCTTTAATGATACAGCTCCTAGGGAAATGGAAACTAGGAGAAAATAAACAAATGGGACCTCATCAAAATAAAAAGCTTCTGCATAGCAAAAGGAACCATCAACAAAACAACAAGAAAGCCCACTGCATGGGAGAATATATTTGCCCACATTAACCCTGATCAAGGCTTAATCTTCAACATTTACAGGGAACTCATACAACTTAATAAAAGGAACATAAACAGCCCAGTCAAAAAATGGTCACAGGACCTAAATAAACACTTTTTGAAAGAGGATATTCAGAAAACCACGTGACATATGAAAACATGCTCAAAGACACTAATCATCCCAGAGTTGCAAATCAAAACAATGAGGTACCACCTCACACCTGTCAGAATGGCTGTCATCAACAAATCAACAAATGACAAGTGTTGGCGAGGATGCGGAGAAAAAGGAACCCTCTTTTACGGCTGGTGGGAATGCAGACAGTGCAGCCACTGTGGAGAACAGTGTGGCATTTCCTCAAAAAAATTAAAAATGAAACATTTGACCCAGTAATCTCACTTCTAGGAATATAGCCCAAGAAACTAGAAACACTAATCAGAAAGGATATATGCACCCCTATGTTCATAGCAGCACAATTCACCATAGCTAAGATTTGGAAACAGCCTAAATGCCCATCAGTAGATGAGTGGATTAAAAACTGTGGTACATCTACACAATGGAATTCTATGCTGCCATAAAAAAAGAAGGAATTCTTACCATTTGTAACAGCATGGATGGAACTGAAGAGCCTTATGCTAAGTGAAATAAGCCAGTCAGTGAAAGAATAATACCATGTGATTTCACCCATTTATGGATAATAAATAATATTATAAACTAATGAACAAAAATACAGAGCCAGAGAAGCATCGGACAGACTGTCAAACTACAGCAGGAAGGCTGGGAAGGGTTTGGGGGAGGCATAGGTAAGAGATCAAATGGAGATCTTATATACATGGACATAAGCATAAACAATGTACTCAAGACACTGGCTGGTAAGAGCATGTGCAGGGCCGGGTAGGGGAGGCTGGGGAAAATCAATGGGGAAAAAGGAGACATATGTACTACTATTTGTGGTACTTTAAACAATAAATAAAATTTAAAAAATAAGAAAAAGAAAAATAATACGTTCTTTTATATAGTGTTTTCCCTGGTTCCCTGGAAGATTCAGCTTCTTTCATTTCTGCTTTCTTTTATTTTTTTATGGATTGCCGAGGAAGAGAGAGAGAGAGAGAGAGAGAGAGAGAGAGAGAGAGAGAGAGAGAGGGAAAGAGAAACATTAATGATGAGAGAGAGAATCATTGATCAGCTGCCTTCTGCCTGCCCTCGCATATGCACCATCTGGGAATCGAACTAGAACCTTCTAGTTTATAGGTTAACATTGAACTACGGAACCATTTTTTTTCTTTTGAATAAATTCATACTAAATGTACTTTGTTTTAGAACAATATTAAAGTTTTTATAAAACATAATAAAAACAAAAAACAGTGGTTCTGCTCCTGTTGATAGTACTTCTTAGGAAATATCCTGATATCTCTTAACATATGCCACCCCACAGTCAGAAAAGCAATTAATGTTAAAACACCGTTAGGTTTTATAATAAAAGTAATAATAGATTTGTTGGCACCAGCATCTCTCGTTAAGAGTATATTATGAAATTCCTCAATACTTCCTACCCTTTCATAAATAAAATGATTATCTTTTTCACTTCATACGATTTAGTCTTCATAAGCCAATTTAAAAAAAAAAGAAAATTAAATGACTTCACGTTTTGGATATGTAATGATGATAAACTGTGAAAAATAGTTGGTCTATTCAACGATACTAATTAGATATGCATGATAATCAGTCACTTATTTATTTAGCTGTTATCTGTTCCCGATAAACATGAAGCCTGAGATGGCCAGAGCGTACTGCTACAAACATAACCGTGCACCTTTTTCTTGTGTTTTTCACTAAATATAGAGCATGTGTCATGAACAAACCTCAAGATTCAGCTACTTTATCCAAACTGGAGGTTTCAGGTTGCAGATGGTGGGAACCACTGTACTTAACTTTAGTTTCAAATTATTACGGAATCTGACAATAATTTCCAGCAATAGAAACCCATCTCAACAATTTCACATCATATTAACTTCTGTGTACCACCCCCAGAGTATTCCTTACCTGTAGCATTCCTTTACCCAAAGCATTTGTCCAACTTCCCTGAACTATAAGATTATAAACTTTAAGGACTACACTAGCAGCAAACATACACTGTATAACCTCTATTTCCCCCCCCCAGGATTCATTTCTGGCTCACCGTAAATGTGAAAGTAGAGCCATATCCCAGGACCACCTGGATACCGACTTACTATTTCTCTTAAAATATATTACTTAACTGATGCTGAATGTGGTTTGATAACTAAGAGGCAGTTTAAACACGTCCTACAGTTTCTTGTATAACTGCTTCCTGGGTGGTGATGGGAGACTGAATGAGAAAGAACAATGACCTGACAAGACACTGAGTGTTAGTTACAAGGACATCACGTGAACAGGGGCAGTTGGATTTCTGTGGTTGATCAAGTGGAATCAAGGAAAATAACAGTAATTATGCTGGATGTGCTCCTAGTCTAGGAGATCTCACACTTGCCCTAAAATTGTGAGTTTATTTAGAAATACAGTAACCATCCCAATCTTACAGTGGGTATGTGTGCATGTGCTAAAGGGAGTGTCTCTACCCACCATTCTGAAGTCCTCCTTATAACACAGACAACTGAAAAAGCAGACACTGACATTTCCAAGGGTATATCATTAACAAATGTATAAAGCATGTTACTCCCAGAAATAAGAGACTTATGCAAGGACACAGAACTAATGATCATTTAGATACACAACTCCCAAAGAGACTATGAAAAACAGGTAAAAATCTGCATCAAGATGGGTGAATAATTTAAAGAATACTCACAGGAATTTTTAAAAGTAGCTTTGCTATAGTCTTAAGATAATTTTGGGCAGATTTTCTTATATATGAGGATGCTGGGGAGGAAGATTGGTGAGAAGTTAGCAGGGTCAGACGAAAATGTGAACATAATTTTCTCCCAAAACATGTTTAAAGAAAACTAGATAATGTAATTACAGTGCAGACACATTTTATTTTAATGGCATGAATTCATTTACAAAGAAGTTTACACATTTAACATGCCATGATTTGTGTCCTATTAAAAAGTATATTAAACTAAAGTAAAATACTCTCGGAATCATTTTGGCAATGGGAGAATGTTTTAGACACAGCAAATTGCGAGCACAAATCACCCCATTTAAAAGTGTGTTAAGTCTACGAAATTGTACATTAAATTAAGGATGGATCTTAGCATTTCTGATCATTATGCTCCAAAAGATAAAGTTATAGTTTGATGAAGGTTTAATTTTTAAGAGAAATTTTGGAAACAACCAAAAGATTAATCATACTCACTTCTATCAATACTCCATAGATTGGACTCTCCTCATGGTAAAAACTTCTTGATACAAACTCAGCAGAAATTAGACAATGTTGTTAGACTTTAAATACTGGTATGTTTCTGTTTTATTTGTTTATATTGTTCTTTAGACTCCACATATAAGTTAAATCATATGGTATTTGTCTTTCTCTGACTGACTTATTTCTCTTAGCACAGTGGTCAGCAAACTCATTAGTCAACAGAGCCAAATGTCAACAATACAATGATTGAAATTTCTTTGGAGAGCCAAATTTTTTAAACTTAAACTTCTTCTAACGCTGCTTCTTCAAAATAGACTCGCCCAGGCCGTGGTATTTTGTGGAAGAGCCACACCCAAGGGGCCAAATAGCCGCATGTGGCTCGTGAGCTGTGGTTTGCTGACCACTGACTTAGCATAATACCCTCTTGGTCCATCCATGCTGTCACAAGGGTAAGATGTTCTTTTTGTGGCTGAGTAATATTCCATTGCATTCCACCACTTTTTCCCATTTGTCCATTGATGGTCTGTGGTTACTTCCATAGCTACTGTAAATAAAGCTGCAAGGAAAACAGGATTGCATATATTCTTTGAAATAAGTCTATTTGGTTTCTTCAGATATATACCAAGAAGTGGAATCACTGGGTCATATGGCAGGTTCATTTGTAATGTTTGGAGGTAACTCCATATTGTTTTTCATAGTGGCCGCATTCCACAAGCACTTGTTTATTGATTTATTGATGATAGCCATTCTGAGAGGAGTGAGGTGACATCTGCATTCCATGAGCACTTGTGGTTTATTGATTTATTGATGATAGCCATTCTGAGAGGTGTGAGGTGACATCTGCATTCCACAATCACTTGGTATTTATTGATTTATTGATGCTAGCCATTCTGAGAGGTGTGAGGTTACGTTTCATTGTGGTTTTAATTTGAATGCCTCTGATGACTAGTGACTTTGTGCCTCTTTTCCTATGTCTACTGGTCATTTTTATATCCTCTTTTGAACAATATCACACGTCTAACTTCTTTAGCAAATCCTTGTCTGGCCACACCCTGGGCTCTATTTTCGGAATACACTATCTGACAGGCTGAGAATTTCCCAAACCTTTTAAGTTCTGGTTCCCCTTTGCTAACCAATTTTCCATTTCATCCATCTCTCCTCTCTTATTGTGCTATAATCAGCATGGACAAACAAGGCTCCACTTTCAACACTGTGCCTAAAAATATCCTCAGAAAAATTATCTAAGATCATTACTTGCATGTTTTACATTCTACAAATTATGCTAACACAGATTGGCTAAGTTCTCTGCCACTTTCAAGTATCATCTTTCTTCCAGTTTCCAATAAAATATTGCTCATTTCTATATTAGATCTTTCCAGAAGCACCTTCACTTTCAGTTCACAATATCTGGATTCTCTAAGATGACAGATTTCTCTACAGCTGCTCTTTCTGAGCACTCATCAGAATTACCTTTAATGCCCATCCCTCTGCCATCAGTCGCTTTAAGTCAATCTAAACCTTTTCTGTCAGCACCTCAAATTGTTCTCCACCGATTATCCCATCCAAAACCCATTCCCATATTCTTAGTTATATTTTATAGTAGCACCCTACTTCCCCGTACCAAAATCTGTGTTTGTTTTCTTGGGATGCCATAACACATGGATAATATCATAGTTCTGAAATTAGAAGTCTGAAATCAAACTATTGGCAGTGTGGGTTCCTCCAGAGGGAAGGATCCATTCCAGGCATCTCTACTTTGCTCATAGACGGCTGTGTCCATGTTCACATGGCATTCTCTCTATGTATATGTTTCTGTGTTTAAATTTACCTTCCTTATAAGGACACTAGTCATACTGGATTAGGACTCACCCTTATGCCCTCATTTCAACTTGATTATCTCTACACAGACCCTATCCTCAAACACAGTCACAGTCTGAAGTTCTAGGGTTTAAAATTTCAACAAACAAAATTTTGGGAGGGGGCACAATTCAACCAATAAATATGTAGAACAGAAACGTAGATAGCATTGAAGCTTCTAACTTTGACCCTTCTTACACTTGATAATCTCAAAATGAATACGTATGATCAAGATGCAAATCTAAACATAAATTAATAACTCCCTTCGCATTTATCTCTAATGATGGACACACCCTTATTTCAAACACTGTATAACAGGACAATCTTAGGATATTTTATCAATTAGAAGCATCACTTGTATCAAACATTTCTCTTCGTCTATGCATACATAGCTGCAATTGAGCATTAAATTCATCTTGCAGCTCCTTCTACCCCTTCCAATGCCCTGGGTAAAGGCGTACTCACATCCCACAGTGTGTGGAAACCAGGTCTTCTCCCATGCTGTTCGGTGAATTATGGAATGTGCCTGTAGCCTTTTACAGTACTCCCCACCCCTGTCCGTGGTGATGAGCAGTGTTATTTCACCTACAAGCCTATGATCATAATTTGCTTCAGGTGGATTGCAACATGAGCACATCTATAGGCTTGATTCTCAGGCAATTTCCCCATATTTATTTTTAAGAGGAGCCTTTTCCTTTTCTTGATTTCTATTTTAGTTCTGCTTTAAAATTCAGGGTAGGTACAGACTCTGCATAACGGCGGGAGTTGACTCAATCAAAAACTGAAACACATGGTCTCACTAATGCAGGAACAAAGGGAAAGGATATTTGAATTCAGAGCGATATCAAAAAATTCTCAATATGTCATTGCCATAGGATGTACCATCAAAGCGGAGATTAGATATAGCTTTAAAAGCATTAAAGTCAAATGGAATGCAACGATATTAGCTAATTTTGCCATCACCAGAGGACACTTGAGATGTGACTTTCTGCCACTCTTGTCAGTAACAAGATGTTGATTGTATCTGTCAGAAACACTCAAGGCAATACTGAATAAAATGTTATCTCTGAGGGGGAATAAAATTTTCTTGAACTAAAAAAACTGCCATGGTTCAAATATTAGCAAGAGGAATTCTGAGTAGCATTCAATTTGATGCCTCTTTTTCTTTGATCAGTAAGAACTGATGACAGATTTATTTTTGTTAAATTTCCTCAACTTCCTTATAAATCTAACCTAAAGCCATTATATGTTCATAGTACTGTATTAGGGCTGGGGGTATAAAGGTTACTCTTGGTGGTTGCATTTAATAAAAAAGAATGATATACAAATAGTCTGCCATTTTAAATAAAAGTAAAATAATGTTTTCTTCATGTGAGACTATTATAATTGAGAATTGGCAACATCACAGGTTTCAAGATAGTAATCTTTCAAGTATTTAACTAAATATCCTAACTTTAGATAGCTGAATTGAAACTCATAATTGAAATTGAAGAGTAGTATTAGCTAATGACATTTATGTCACAGATAGACTGTCAGCCATTAAACGTTTGCATTTTAAAAGAACAAAACCATAAAGCTTACCTGACAAGTGCTCATTCAGAAGCGTATGTTTTCAGGATTGTGAACTTTTTGCAGAGAAGTATATGTTAATCCATGTTTCTTTATAGAATCTAAAATAGTTCAACAGCATTTTGAAACAAATGTCTTACAAAAGAAATCTGTTGCTACCATGTCTAAATTATTTCTATTTTTTAAAAAGTTAAAGAATCCCGAATAGTCTTTTCCTTCTAGGGAACTATGACAATTAAGGACATCTTTCTAGATATCCTTTATATGTAAAATAGGTAAATTAATGGAACATACTTCTTTGGGTAGGTATGAGGCCTAAATTAATTAATACAGATGAAGTAGTTAGCCTAGAATACAATAAGTGCTTAATAAAAATTACCTGCTATTTCATCGTTGTACTGTTACCCAATAACTAATTTTGTCTTCTAAAATTAATTTTGTTCAAAGTTTCAGGCAATAAGATTTATTTAGTGACACATATTTGAATCCGTGCCTCAGAAGACCTGTGTGTGTGCCTGTGTATATGTGTGTGTGTGTGTGTGTGTGTGTGTGTGTGTGTCGAAATGTAGTCGGAAAGAAGTAGTTTCATTAAAGAAAAGGGCTATCTAGGGTCCACACACACTAACAGGGTGGAGTCAGAAAAATGGCTTTTACTTCTATAACATTTAACAGATTTGGTCAAAATGACTTGAAGAGAAACAAAAGGCAGATTTTAAGATAGACTCAAGAAACCACAGTAAATAAAGAATGGGTCAGCATTGGGGATTCAAAGAAATAGAAATATTTTTAAAAATTCAGGGCAATGGACCTAATATAAAGTGAAAATAAATCCAAAACCTATTTTAGATTAGGTCACACACACACACACACACACACACACACACACACCCCAGAAAATAAATGCTGAGATGTCGCGTAGCAGCGGAAAGTTGCTGAGGAAGTTTCCTCTGAAAGTGCATCTGTGCAGAGCAAAGAGTGGGACTGGAAAGGGGGAATCCCTTGAGCTGTAAGTTGCAACAAAGGCTTCAGCCCCTCCCAGCTAGTTATCCTTCAGAGCTGGCCCACCTCAAGGCCAGCGGGAAGGGTTTTATTTTATTTTTATTTATTTATTTTTGTCCATTCCTTCAGTGGGCATTGGATACAGCCCACCTGTTGCAAGACAGTTCTGCTACTGAAGGTGATTTCGGGGGAGGTACCGACACAGCAGCTGGGAGAACGGATCCCTGAGACCGGAAGGGGAGGGCAAGAGCATCCACTACCAAATTCAACCAAACTCTGAAGCTTGGTTTGCTTGCCCTGTACCTTCTGGTAGAGAAGGCGTTTGCAGTGCAAAGTCCAGGAGAGAGCTGAGAGAGCAGCTACCATCATCCTCCAAATACCTTTCGCAGCTTTAAGAAAGTACAAGTGGAGCAGACAATGGAGCAAGAGCCCGTGTTCAGAAACTCCCGTTCTGATTGCAGACTTACAGTACTCTCAGCATTACGAGTGGGGTTTTTCAATGAAGAGGTATTAATTACACTCCTTTGAATTATCTTCCTTGTCTGCGCAGCTGTTTCCAATTACATGATTACAGCTTACCAAGCCAACAATGGGAAGCATGTTGTTGTTGTTGTTTTTTTTCACCAGGCCTGGGAGAAAGTGGCGCGCTAGATGACACTATAAAAAAAGGGGCTCATTTTCTGCAAGAGTCTGCAAAGCAGAGGGGGACCGCAGACTCCAGCCACGGAGGGAATTCATGTAGAAATGTGCCCTCTGCCATCATGCTTCTTCTAATAATGGAGGCTGTCTCGAAGCTCCTTTCATCCGGCAAAATTTGCAGCGAACAATGGGTCGGCATCAGATGCATTCCGTTAAGAAAATGTTAACGTACGCATGTGTTTCTGCATTTTATTGGCCCCTGGCTTGCACGTCAGGTGTCCTCAAGTCACTTATGATGCTATGTAAAGAGGTCAACAGAGCTCCCTCACCCTTGCTTCCAATAATTCTTCTGATGTCTTGTGGTCTGAGAGCCAAGGAAAATGACTTTTGTGGCCATGAAGCCAGAGGGTTCCAGGGTTTAGCCCCCAGGCTCTGTGCTCAGACAGACTTGGGTTTGAATCCCAGTTTCTCCACTTAGTCACTCTGACTTTTGACAATTAGATGACATAAGATATTTTAGACAAATTACTTCACAGAGATGCTGTTTTACTCTATTAACTAATAAATTAATTATAACTTACTAGTGGCCTAGTGCATGAAATTCATGCACTCGGTGGGGGTCGGGAGGGTCTCTCAGCCCAATCTGTGCCCTCTTGCAGTCTGGGAACCCGCAGGGGATGTCCAACTGACTGCTTAGGCCTGCACCCCCAGGGACATTCTTAACACTATGCTCGCCAGCCATGAGCCCAGTTTCCGGCTGAGCAGCCCTCCCCCTGTGGGAGTGCACTGACCACCAGGGGGTTGCTCCTGCATTGAGTGTCTGTCCCCTGGTGGTCAGTGCATGTCATAGCGACTGATTGTTTTGCTGTCTGCTTGATTTGCATATTATCCTTCTATTCTATAGGATTGAATACCTCCTATGTGATAGAACAGTTCTATTTATATGCATTCATCAATTAAGCCATTTCATCAACTTCATACATGGGTACTATTGTTATCCTTATTTTTAAAAATAAGTCTATTTTTTTAATAAGGGTTGGAAAGTGAAAAAGAGAGATAGAAACATCATTGATGAGAATCATCTATTGGTTGCCTCATGCATGCTCCCTACTGGGAATCAAGCTCACAACCCTGGCATTTGTCCTGACCAAGAATCAAACTGTGACCTCCTGGTTCATATGTTGATGCTCAGTCACTGAGCCAGGCTGGCTGAACTGTTATTCTTATTTTATTGATGAAGACTTTAGGCCAAGTTTATGTAAATTTCCTGAGATGACTCTGTTAATAGGTAGTGGTGATAAGAGTAAATGGCAAACAGTAAGTGTCAGGTGCTGTGGTATCTCCAAATTTGAACTCTACATTTCAGATTTCTTATCTACAAATTTGGAAACGATTACACACTTGAGTGCTAATTTTAAAACTAAATGAAATAGGTGATTATAAAGTGTTTGGCCAAGTGTCTATCCACATTAATAAAAGAGAAACATGCAAACTGACTGTCCCTCCACTATGCCCACCTGCCAATGAGGAGCGAGTATGCAAATCAACCCAACAAAGATGGTGGTGAATTTGCATACACAGGCATGGAGCGGAGACTGAAGAAGCATAGAAGGAAAGCAAGCGCTGGAGAAGGGAGCGAAGCAGTGGAGAAGGGAGGGAACGAGACAGCAGAGACAGGAGAGAGTGTGCTTCACTCCAGCTGCAGGAAGCCCTATTCTTGCAGGAATCATCCTGCAAAGGGGCCTCTAGTACGTAGTAATATATTAGTTAGGGTTGACCAGAGAAACAGAACCCATAGATGCACATGTATCTGAAGAAAAAGGTTTATTGTAAGGAACTGGATCCTGTGATTATAGAGGCTGACAGGTCCCCAGATCTGCAGTCAGCAAGTTGGAGACTCAGGGGAGTTGATGGTGTACAGTTTCAATCTGAGTCCAAAGGGCTGAGACCCAGGACTGCCAATGTATAAGATCCAGTCTGAAGAACAGCAGACTTGAGACCCAGGAAGAGCAAATGTCTTAGGTTGAGTTCAAAGGTGGGAAGAGCCCATCATCCAAGCTCAAAGGAAGGCCGGCAGGAGGTTTTCCCTCTTACTCATGTAGAGGAGTCAGTCTTTTTGTTCCCACCAGGCCTTCAACTGATTGGAAGAGGCCCATCCATATTAAAGAATGCAATCTAATTCCCTCAGAGCACTGACTCAAATGCTCACCTCATCTAAAAACAGCCTCATTCAAACAGACTGTCAAATTACAGCAGGAAGTTTAAGGAGAGGTGGGGTAGATAAGAGATCAACCAAAGGACTTGTATGTATGCAGATAAGCATAACCAATGAACAGAAGACACTGGGGGGGTTGGGGTATGCCGGGGAGGGGGGGCAATGAGGAGATATGTATACATGTAACACAATAAAAATAAAAATAAATAAATAAATCTTGTTTTAATCATTATGGCTTGAGAAAATAAAAAAATAAATAAATAAAAACAGCCTCATAATCACACCCAAAATTATATCTGACTAAACATGTGGGCATCAGATGCCCAGTTACATAGACACACATTAAATCATCACAATTAAGTTTCCTATATATGTTATAATAATTTTTATTAACATTATCATTTATTGTAGTATTACCATTAGTTGAAAAGCATTTTGCTGGGCATTCTCATACCTATTACCTTTTGCTTGTATCACTCCTTCAGATTTAGTATTTCAATGATTAAATTGCAAAAGGCACTGTCCTAGCATCATAAAACCTTTAGCATAAAATGAAAAAAAAAATGAAAGACCCTATCATTTAACCCTGTATCCCTCTGTTATATTGTACACAGCAGGGGCCAAAGAAGTTCTTTATTGAACATGCTTTGCAAAAATCTAGGGCAGAAGTGTGGGGCCTTATTCTGGGAAATGGAGTAGTCTAACTGTTTGCAGAGAAAAGCCTGTAGTTATTTTAGCAAATGCTATTTGCTTTCATTTTTCTTGCCTCTCTCCTCTACAAAATCCATGGGTTAAGATTTATTCTTCAAAGAGTCAGAGGTCACTATATAAAAATGACCTCTGAGCGCAAGAATAGCAACATAGTTAAAAGACCATGCTTTGGACAGTCAGCGTTAATGTAGACTGGAGAAGTAATTTGGCCATTTCTTCCCCTTGCCCTCCGTAGTTGATAAATGACCATTTCCTTTATTTTGCATTCAGAAGTTTTATGGGCCATGCAGAGTGCAAGATCAGAGTTATTTGTGCCTGATATCAAGAGAAGTATTAATGCAGCCACACTTAAATAAATGTAGTAAAAGACCTGAACAAAGCATTTCCAAATACCCCAAATTCTACTTTTCAGAGAAAATTTGATAGTGCTTGCAAATAAATAAGAGACAAAACTCTAGTTGTGGTTTTAAAATAAGGTCAAAGCTCCTAGCATTGCAAATGATTTTAGAAATTGGTAGTAATTCAAACTCCATTGAATTAAATTGAAGAGTATCTACAGCTCTAATTTCTAGATATTTTCAAAGACTACTGGAAGCAACAAGATCACCAGCAATTTGGTAAAAACTAATAAAGTTTGATATATCCCAGCCTTCTGACAGAAAATCAGAAAAGGCAGTGAGAAAGGGAAATATCCACAGCTCTGAGTGCCAACCTTTCTTTTCATGATATTCTAGAATTCCAAAACAATTATTTTATAAAGCTCTCTTCCATCATTAGATATATTTCTTTTCTACTTCTCTTCCCACCCTTATCTCCATCCCCTGCCTTCTGCCTCTTGAAATCTTGCTGAACTCTGTGTACATTATTCCTTTCTCTTTTTCCATAATAGCATCTTTACTAATGAACTATGTCCAGTGAATTTTGAAGATCAAGGTAGAATAAGAGGAGAAGAGGAAAATGAAGGAAGAAAGAAGATTATGGAAGAAAAATGAGAGAAGATTTAACATTCATGAAACACCTACTATGTGCCAGACACTCTATTAAGTTCTTCATCAGCTTTTATCATTACATTCTCGCATCAGCACTATGTGAGAGGCAGTTATTCTCATTTTCTAGAGAAGGAAACTGAGGCACAAGATGAGACACATCCACAAAATCAGCTTGTGCCTGTTTGCCTGCCTCCCAAGTACACATACTTTAAGAAACCACAGAACTCCCCTCAATAATCACTCAGATCATTATGTGTATATAGCTCTTAAATGGAACCCTTGGATCCCTTTAGAATAGTGATTCTGAACCTTTCTAATGCCGTGACTCTTTAATAACATTCCTCATGTTGTGGTGACCCCCAACCGTAAAGCTATTTTCGTTGCTACTTCATAACTGTCATTTTGCTACTGCTAATGAATCCTAATGTAAATATCTGTGTTTTCCAATGGTCTTAGGCGACCCTGATAGCGGTTCTCAACCTGTAAGACACCATGGTGTAGAGCCTAAGACCATCAGAAAACACAGATATTTACATTACGATTCATTAACAGTAGCAAAATGACAGCTATGAAGTAGCAACGAAAATAACTTTATGGTTGGGGTCACCACCACATGAGGGACTGTATTAAAGGGTCGCGGCATTAGAAAGGTTGAGCACCACTGCTTTAGACTGTGAAACCAGAACTCCATATTTGGGGATAATCTAAGTGTGTGTCTGGAAATTCTGGAATAAATGGCAGCATATCTCCTTTCCCTACCCATATGTTTCCCCCGCCCTATGCTAGTACCGTTCTTGGTAACTACTCTTCCTAGTAGCAGTGCGGTGACAACGAAAGGGAAGGAACTTAGTGTCCGAGGGGCATAGCACAGCACAGTCCTAGGCAAGAGCACATATTAGGACCATAAGTCTGGGCCCATGAAGCCTCTTCCACACCATAGCTTTCTCCTTTTGGGGCGATCTCCTGACGGCTTTATTACACATGGTGTGTTTCCTCCAAACTTTCCGGAGTTTCTCTCTGCCTTAGTCCCTGTCACGTCCAGGGGTTGAGAGAGGAAAGCCAGTGCTAATGCATTGGGAGCCCTCTCCAAGAGCTGCATTGATGTTAGGTCTGCATGACAATGCCTCTGTCAGATGTGCGGGACCGAGGCTCGCTCATTCATTCAGCACACATGCTATTCCCGGTGTGTTTGAATTGGGCCCTCAGCTCCTCTGAGGCCAGCAGAAGCCAGTGCGATGCCCATAGCAGGTGTGGTAAATATGACACAGTCACGGAAGGACTGTAAAAAAATCTCCGTAACTTTCTATAGCTCTTCAGCAAGGTAGCAATTAGATACGCCTTTTCAGGTTCCTCAAATGGGCCCACCTCTCTCACCCTTGCACTGATGCCTCTGACACATGCATGCACTTTTGGTTTCCTTCTGAGTTGACTTGGCCTGACCTGACATTTGAAATTCGGCTCAGGACCTCACCTGTTGTATGAAACAAGACGAGGTCCCCCCTGTGTCTATTACAATTCTGTTCTCATTGGGTTGTGGCAGCTCGTTGGCTCATACGTGTTTAGGGTCTTTAATTAGCCTGTTTCCTGTTCAAAAGCAGGGACCATGGGCCCTCTAGCCTTAGTATCCTGTGTGGTAGCTGGAACCAAGTCTTGTTTCAATATGTTTCTGTTGAGTGGATAAATGAGAATTCTGAAGGTTTCACTAAGGTCAGGATTAACTCTCAATTCAATCACCGGGAATCTAACAGTTCGGATAAGGCATTCAGGACATCAAGTTGCACATAATCCCCTCAGTTGTGGTAAAGAATCTAAGTTTGCTTATCTCTCGAAGGCTGGCATATTCACGAATGTGTCTTCTATTGGTGGTTTGCTCCAAATAGAGAGGAAAGTTAAAGGGTTCTTCTCCTCCTCCCTCCACCAATTCTCCTGCCCCCTGCCTCCTCTTCCTTCTTCTATGGAGTTTCTCTCTGCCTGAGTCCCTGTCACGTCCAGCGGTTGAGAGAGGAAAGGATACCGTGTCGAGGTGGATAGGGCAGGGATTTGACATGGAAGTTTTGAGAGCCATTCTGACTTTTGCTATGCCTTAGAGACTGTCATATAAACGCTGATGTTGTTTATTTCCTCATCCCTAAAATAGAAGAGCAATGCCTTCTTTTTAAAGGATTTTTGTTATAATCAAAATATATTATTGTTCCCATTTACCTTCCCTGGAAATAGTTAAACAACCTCTACCTTCTACTGTGTAGAAAACCTCCAATATCTCTATATGACATCTATGTGTGTGTATGTATGTATGTATGTATGTATATATCTATATTACAGTTCCCAAATAACTCCAAATTCCAGTTATTATATCCCCACTGTACTTTTATTTATTACTAGAGGCCCAATGCATGAAATTTGTGCAAGGGACTCAGCCCTCGCAGCCCCGGCTTCATCTGGAAATTCGCCCAGATGGTCATTCTGCTGTTCAGTCTAATTAGCACATTAGCTCTTTATTATATAGGATTTTCC
Organism: Lasiurus cinereus; assembly: GCA_011751065.1. Lineage (NCBI taxonomy): Eukaryota > Metazoa > Chordata > Mammalia > Chiroptera > Vespertilionidae > Lasiurus > Lasiurus cinereus. Next base: position 8,894,142 of record JAAGEH010000452.1, on the reverse strand, counting down.
CCTGGGGATATGTTTTCCTTTTACCAAATTACGAGCTACTCTGAGAAAATGCAAGAGTTACTTCTACAACTTTGACGTAAGTTCAATTGATTTACTAATTTAAGTACAATAGAGGGCATGTTAAGTAGTACAGGAAGATAGTGTTGGAAAATTATGCTTTTCAAATACAGCTTGCTCTCAGAATTATCAGCAGAGATTATTAAAAAACAACATGACCCCCACTCCTGATTTCTTGTCCTTTGTGCAGACCAGGGGTAGGGAATGTCTGGCCCTTGAAACCATTTCGTGTGGCCCTGCCAGGGCATTAGGGGTGAGTTAATTAAATGTTTGACCAAATATAGCAGGCTCATTTTTAAGTTGATAATTTTGTATGGCCTGCGAATGATGTTATAAATACCCAAATGGCCCTTGGCAGAAAAATGGCTCCCTACCCCCTTTGTAGAACCACAGGGGATCTGTATGAAATATCTCCCAGCTGATTGCTCACTTAACAATTGTGCTTTGTACCATAGTGTTCTTCACCTGGGCTATAGCTGATCGGACTAGGGAAGGTCCTTCATTCTGTGGAGCCCATTTACAGGCCTCTCGGTGATTTTTACCTCTTGGAAACATGGTCTCGTCCTGTTTGTTAGGGATCCGATCAGAAATATCCTCATTCTACCTCTTATTAGATATGCAAACCTCATCAAGTCACTTAACCACTCCGAGCCTCCGACTGGGAATGGACAGAATTCAAAATGTGCCACGTCTGTTTGTAAAATAAAGATGACAACAGCACTTTAGTGACATGCATAAAAAGTACCTAGATGGCCGAAACCGGTTTTGCTCAGTGGATAGAGCTTCGGCCTGGGGATTGAAAGGTCCCAGGTTTGATTCCGGTCAAGGGCATGTATTCTGGTTGCGGGCCCATCCCCAGTAGGGGGCGTGCAGGAGGCGGCTGATCGGTCTCTCTCTTATCGATGTTTCTAAGTCTCTATCCCTCTCCCTTCCTCTCTGTAAAAAAATCAATAAAATATATATTTTTTAAAAAAGTACCTAGATGATGTATATCCACTGATGTGTAGAAAGGGGCTTAGCACAGCTCCTGTCATCTACAACTGCTCAACAGAAGTTCATCATGTGCTACTGTTGTTATTTGATTTCGCCTGACACGTGGTTGTGTGCTTTCTTCCACTTTCTGGAACATGCATGGATAAGTCACCGGACCCATGTGTCCTCACACATTCACTTGGCGAGAGTCCCCCGAACACAGGAAAATGAGCACGGTGTGTAAGAAGCCAACAGGCTTTTCCCGAGCAGAGAACGTATTTTTATGCTCCATTCCTCCCCAGTATAACCTGATTCTCCCTTTCTGTAGAATATGAGGAATGCCTCTCCTTACGGGAAGGATGGCCGTATTGGAAATATCAGAGACCACAAGCGGCTAGTGCCCATATATCAGTCATTATCAATTGGGGCTTTGCTGATGGACTTAATAACCCCGTGCTAATCGCCGCCCCTCAGTCCCAGGGCACAGAGGCCTCCCGATTAGGGCCTTACTGACCTGGAAGAGGCTGCCTTTAGCCTTCCGCTCAGGCGGCTGCCAGGTTTCAGCATGCGAACTCCAATCATCGCTACATTTATTAAAAACAAACATTAGCCTCATTAAAATTAATGACCGCTATGCTTGCCCACAGAAGGGAGACTCACTCGCTCTGCAGTGGCAAGGGGCGGCTTTAGATCATTTGGATCGAATGTAGTAAGACACGAGCACTTACTTTCCCATTTGCACAAGTAATGCAATTATCAGATGCTAATTAGAAATCCTTTTACTGTCATTCATGGAGTCTCCTGCTTGGACCCATCTCCTCCTTTCGCTCGATCCACCTACTAATGCAAATCCCACCACCTAGATGCAGTGGTTCTCAACCTTTCTAATGCCTCTTACCCTTTAATACCGTTCCTCATGTTGTGGTGACCCCCAACCTCAAAATTATTTTGGTTGCTACTTCATAACTATAGTTTTGCTACTGTTAATGAATCGTAATGTAAATATCTGTGTTTTCCGATGGTCTTAGGCTCTATAACAGCAGTTCTCAACCTGTGGGTTGCGACCCACAGGTTAAGAACCACTAGCAGGGACACCCAAGACCATCAGAAAACACAGACATTTACATTATGATTCATAAAAGTAACAAAATGACAGCTATGAAGTAGCAACAAAAACAACTTTATGATTGGAAGTCACCACAACATGAGGAACTGTATTAAAGGGTAATCGGCATTAGAAAGGTTGAGAACCACTGATCCTAGAAAATAATGGTGAACGCCAAAGTCAGTAACATATTTCACAGAGCCCTAGAGCCCCCAAGCTTGATACTGAGCAACCGGGGGTTGGAGTTTCCCTTTTCACTGGATGAAATATTGGGGTGTCCAGCCTTATTGTGGAATGAAAACGGGACTTAGTGAATGATGGGGCTGAATGAAGGTAAGTGTTCACTTAAGAATCTACCAGCTGAGAAGTTTACGTTGGGAAAATAAGGCATATGCTTATCTGAATTTTCTGCTTTTCATTATCAACTGAATTCCAGGCAGACCCAAGTCTTAGCAAACAACCGAAAACAAGAGGCCTCTGAAAGATCAAAAGCACTGTCACGTGCATCATAGAGCAAAACGGGTTCTCTGGCGTCAAAGAAATGGTCCCAACTAGCATTAAAAAATGTTGAGAAAAATGCCTAAACTCATCCTGAAATGAGAGTATGATTGTTTAATTTAGGGTTAGTGCCCATTTACAGAGCATCTATTATAGTGCTACCTCGAGATACGAGTGCCCTAACATACGAGATTTTGGAGATACGAGCCATCAAGTGAGCAATTTTTGCTTTGAAATACGAGCAATATTTGAGATACGAGTAATCGCGCGATCGGCGGGCTGCACACGACCCACCAGTTTACCGCGACTCGAGCGTCTCATAGTTTCCCACGCCTCAAGGTTACAGAACGAATTAAACTCGTATCTCGAGGTGCCACTGTATTGACAAAGGTCATAGGGAAGGGCTCTCAAGGGTGAATACAGAGTGGAAACAATGCACGGTTAGGAGAGAGCCCGAAGCTTTAGTTATATTTTGACCATCATCGCATGCATTTCCTCTCAATGGGGTGACCATTCCTAACAGACTAGGAACCTATCTCCTGGACACCATAGGTTTCATGTCAGGAATCCTAAGATAAAGGGTAAAGGCAAAGCCGACTGCATTTATTCATTCAACATACATGGAAAGTTCTGCACACTGTTTCTTAATGCTCCTAAACTATGCAGGAAATGTTCAAAATATTCTACCTCTCATGGGGCATGATTTAATAAAATCATGGGCATAGGCCTTTGTATGCATTAAAGAATTAAAAGTGTGAACAATGAACAAAGCGTTTTAATATACGTTATCTCTTTACATTTCAAAAAATGTATCTTTCTCTCAGATATATATGGTTTAGGTTGAGTTCATTTTTGACAATGCAGCTCCTAAATCTATTCAGGACAGAAAACAAAACATGTATTGTTCATGCTGTGCCTGAGGCTTGTGCTATGAACTAGGATTACAGGGTCAGTAAATGTGCCTCAGGTCTTCAAGAAGACTACGGCTTGTGGGAAATGACCGGGGCCATTTATATCCTTGGGTCTTTGGGTAATTTCTACTCACCTTGAAAGGGCTGACATTCTCTTTTTAGCCATAATATTCAATGAATAGTCAAAGGGTGTAGAATCTTTAGTTTCCAAATGAAATATATAGATATTCTTTTAAAAAAATATATTTTGATTTTTTACAGAGAGGAAGGGAGAGGGATAGAGAGTTAGAAACATCGATGAGAGAAAGACATTGATCAGCTGCCTCCTGCACGCCCCCTAATTGGGGATGTGCCTACAACCAAGGTACATGCCCTTGACCAGAACTGAACCCAGGACCCTTCAGTCCACAGACCTATGCTCTATCCACTGAGCGAAACTGGTTTTGGAGAAATATATAGATATTATAGTGTAAAGGGTGAGCAAGGCTGTCATGAAAAGTCATTTTATATCCCTGTTACCAGTGAACCAATTTTGCCTTTCTAATCCTTCCCATCAGTGTAGGGTTGCAACTTGTAGTTAGTTCATATGATATTCACTAGAGGCCCAGTGCATGAAAGCCGTCTGTACCCTCTCCAATCTGGGACCCCTTGGAGGATGTCTGACAGCCATAGGGATAGGGCCTAAACCAGCAATAGGACATCCCTCTCACAATCCAGGATTGATGGCTCCCAATTGGTCACCTGCATGTCAGCCTGATAAACCCCTAACCACATCTCTGCCAGTCTAATTGACACCTAACTGCTCCCTGCCAGACTTATTGGCCCCAACTGCACTCCCCTGCCTGCCTGGACATCCCTAACTGCCCTCCCCTGCTAGCTAAGTCACCCCCAACTGCCCTCCCCTGCCAGCCAGGTCACCGCTAACTACCCTGCAGGCTCAGTTGCCCCAAACTACCCTCCCCTGCCAGCCCAGTCACCCCCAAATATCCTCCCTCTCCTACAGGCCCGGTTGGCCTCAACTTCCCCTACCCCCTACTGGCCATCTTGTAGTGGCCATCTTTGACTACATGGGGGTAGCCATCTTGTGTGAGGGCATGAGGGTCAATTGGCATATTACCTCTTTATTATATTGACTTACCATTTTCACTATTTAGAGAGTACTGTATACATAAAGGATAAGTGTATTTGGGACTTTAATGTATCACCTTTAATTTGACCCCAATGCACTGTTATTATATAAACACTGGAGGCCCAGTGCATAGATGGGGTCTGGCTGGTCCAATCCAATCAGCCCAATGGGGGTGAGGGAATGGTTGGGAGCAGGGCCAGTGGCAGTTAATTGGCCGGCCCTGCCCCCTGGCCAAACTCCTGGTCGGCTTCCCAGTTGAACTGGTAGAGGGGATGGTTTGCATATTAGCCTTTTATTATACAGGATTATAAATTTTATAAAAATGGGCCTTATAGAATTTGAATAAATTATCTAAGGCCATGCAAGTGTCAAATGACCAGGCCAGGATTCTAACTCAGAGGGCTTAATATCCTACAAAATAAAGAGGTGATATGCAAAATTAACCCTCACACCCTCACAAGAAGGCTACCTACAACCAGGCCGGCAGGGGTATTACTGATGGATGACCAAACAATTTGAACAAGCAGGCTGTGTGGGGAAAACAGGCTGGCGAAGGGCCTTGAGGGGTGACCATGCTAGCAGGGGGGTAGTTTGGGGAAACCAGATCGGTGGGGAGGGTGCAGATGGAGGCTAATCGGCTGGCAGGGGGCGGTGCAGTGAGGGGAGACAAGGCTGGCAGGAGGGACAGTCAGGGGTATGATAATCATCTAACTGGCTAAGAGACTATTCCCAGCACACACACACTCAAAGAAAAGGTTATGCGATATGATGGAGATGCTAACTACTGCTACAGTGGCAATCATATTCCAGTCTTAAATGTATCAAATCAACATGCTGCATACCTTCAATTTACACAATGTTATATGTCAAATATATTTCAATTAAACACACACACACACACACACACACACACACACACACACACACAGTGAAAACCAAGAGTGCTGGTCCTAAGGCAGTTGCTCTGACCCTCAAGAGCATTGCAGCAGGGCCCTTGTTAAAATCCTGTCCCATCTCTCATCACATTGTCATCATTCTGGGAGCCACATTGGTGCTCTTAGACACCTGGGCTCCACCACTTCCAACAGAGCACAGACATGGGTGACTCCGGGAGCATTTCCCGAGACTCTGCCCCAACTTGGCTGAGAGGAACTCTTCTTCGTGATTGCTGCTCTCACGCTGTGACTGTGTCTGGAAGTTTTATCTTTACTTGTTGCCCCCACGAGATTTTTGACCTCCTAAAAGAACGGTTTAAGTTTTCCTCATTTTTCTATCCCTGGACCCCAGAATAGCATGTGACTATGACAGATAGAAGTATACGTATGGAACAAACCAATAAAGGGCCATGTGAGCAAATGAAGGCAACATCGTTCACTCTGCCTTGCTAACTCTAATTAAGCCATAACATTTTACTGGGTCCTGAGATGTTGCAGCAAGGAATGAGTGAGCTAACTAGGAAAATATTCTAGTTAAGTTTTATTGCCCTTTATGATGCTCCAATTTAATGAATGGGAAAAAAATGAAAGAACACAAAACCTAATGAGCAGGGTAACATTTGCTGCTCCTGTTGATGTGTTTTGTGGGGAAGGAGAGAGAGCAGCGTGTCTCACACTGGGGCCCATAGCCAGCCGCAACTCTTTCCCTGGAAACGTATTACATTGAGAAATACGGGCTTGCAAATATAAAATCTGAAAATCATCGACATAACCCTTTCTAGCTACTATGGTACTAGTTGGAGGAACTAACCCTAGCAATCTTCTACTGGCCTTTTTCTCATTTGTTTTACAGTGGTACCTCGAGATAGGAGTTTAATTCATTCCGTAACCTTGAGGCGTGGGAAACTATGAGACGCTCGAGTCGCGGTAAACTGGTGGGTCGTGTGCAGCCGGCCGATCCGCGCGATGACTCCTATCTCAACTGTTGCTCGTATTTCACAGCAAAAATCGCTCCCTCGACGGCTCGTATCTCAAAAATCTCGTATCTTGAGGTATCACTGTATTTGCTATTGAGTATGAGGGTGAGAAGGTGATCTGAGAGGATTTCTTGGACTCATATATGTGGACAAATACAGTAGCATGAAGTAACCATGTTGGTAGAATGATCCTGGACATTCCCACCTGTGCATGCAGTAGGCATTCAATAAACACTGCTGACTGATTTAACAGATGACAAGAACTGAGGGTATAAATCTTACCAAGGAGTTTATTTTCTGCTAATGGCTTAAAATAATACCCTGCCAAGAAAACAGGAAATGCAGCATAAGGGCCCTCAGAGTCGAATGATGGACTGTCAGAATGCAACTTCCCTCTCCTCCCACAACCACGCGATCCTCTCTGGTTGCTTGGGGAAATTCATTTGCAATTATCTATTGGTTATTGCCAGGTGAGGAAAACTCGTGTACCTCTTGTTTGTCTTTATTGCTGCGTTGTTGTTTTCCAAATAAACAAACGAGGAAACAACCCCAAAGCACAGAAGGCAGCATCTGGCCGATGCTCTTTGTAAATGGATCACGTTGCCTTTGTGTCTGTGGCCAGCTCTGTTGTGCAAGGCTGGGATGACTGCTGGGAGCCTGGGCTTTTTATCTACACAAATGAGAGCTTTTCTTTCCTTGTCTTCCTCAAGGAGAAGATGGTGCAATCACTTTCAGCAAGGTGAAGTCCAGAGGAGGGAGGGGGAGGAGGGAGAGAACAATTTGAACAAAACTTCTATCTGACAAGGGCTCTCTTTTCTTCCGATGCTTTGTGGGCCCTAACAAAACTATCACACCTGGCCAGTAATGCAAACCACTTCAGGCGTTATGTAAATCACATGTAGATGGGTGGTGACTTAGTGCCAGCCAGAGCTGCCCCTGAAAGAAAGCCAGCTTTCCGGGAATTTTCAACTGCAGCTCATGGCTGATAGAAGCATTAACTCATTGGTGTGAAGACATCCTGGTTTAGTCCATTTCTCATTTAAAAGTGGGGGAGCAGGGCAAGAGGGAAGCAAATTATATCTACACACACACACACACACACACACACACACACACCCAAATGCCTCATTTTTCACCGTCATAAATGATCATAGCCAGGAATGCATGAGGTTCATCTGAAACTAATACTGAATTCTCTCTCTCTTTTTAAAAAAATATATTTTATTGATTGTTTACAGAGAGGAAGGGAGAGGGATAGAAAGTCAGAAACATTGATGAGAAAGAGACATCGACCCGACCAGCTGCCTTCTGCACACCCCCTACTGGGGATGTGTCTGCAACCAAGATATATGCCCTTAACCGGAATCGAAACCTGGACCTTTCAGTCCATAGGCCGATGCTCTATCCACTGCGCCAAACTGGTTTCTGCTAAGACTGAATTCTCAAACCTGAATTCACCAGGAGGGCCAATGAAAGCACATACTGTTGGCTCCACCCCTAAATTTCCTGATTCAATGGGTTTGGGATGGGGCTAGATGATTTGCATATCTGACAAGTTCTCCTGTGAGGCTACTGCTGAGGGTCCCTGGACCACACTGGAGAACCTCTGATCTAGTGTATTCCAGCCACAGCATCAGGCTCCACCTGTTGAACAGCGGTGAAATGAGACCATTCTACATGGCTACTCAACTTCAGAGCAGATGTGACTGGCGGTTGAGAGCATATGTCTCTTTCATATTTAGGCTCTCATGTACTACGGCTTCTATTTGTGAGTGTTCCAGACCAGGATGTAAAATCACTCTACCATCGTGATGCTAGCAGTTCTGGCTCTTGTTTGAAAGGTGTGCAAACTCCGTAAACTCTTATTAGGAGAGCGTTTCTCTATTTCCCCTAAACAAGCAAATGGCCCATAAAAATCATGTGAGTTAAAGCTACCGACAGTCAATCTTAACTGGCTTATCTAGAGGAACTCAATACAAATTGTGTCTATTTGCAGAAAAATTAATTTTTAGATCTCTCTCAAAAGCAAGCCAGATGTACTTTATTATGTTTGGCTTTTATTCAACATGCTGTTGTGAGAATTCCAAGTTTTTCCTCTCACACCCAACTGTCACTCCAGACTGTCCTTTGTTAGAGACTAATACATCATGCACAGGACATATGGATTTTCATTGACTGTTTTATGCATCATTTTTCACTGGCACATGCTTATCTAATACAATAAAAAGCTAATATGCAAATTGTCCCCTCAATGGGAATTTCGACTGGGGGTTCAACCAGGACTTCAACCAGGGGGTAGGGCCAATCGGCCAACTACCCACGTCCTCTCCTGCCCTCACACCCCAATCAGGGGCAGGGCTGGCTGGACCACACCCATGCATAATCTCATGCACTGGGCCTCTAGTTTGTCTTATAACCACTGTCTGGCAGTGGTTTCCAAAGGCTCTAATGCCATGAGGACGGAAGTTCCTATCTAACATTAAAAAATGCAGCCATTCATGCCAAGTCAGGTTTGGCTCAGTGGATAGAGCACTGGCCTGCAGATTGAAAGGTCCCAGGTTCAATTCTGGTCAAGGGCATGCACCTTGGTTGCAGGCACATCCCCAATGGAGGGTGTGCAGGAGGCTGCTGATTGATGTTTCTAGCTCTCTGTCCCTCTCCCTTCCTCTGTAAGAAATCAATAGTAAAAAAATAAAAATAAAAAAATGCAGCCATTCAAATCACACCATTCCTAATCTCCAAAAGATGAGCATTTTCTTATGTTTTGTGCTGTTTTGTTGTTTTTTGTTTTGTTTTGTTTTGTTTTGTTTTGTTTTTGTAAAAAGATATGTAAAAGCCATGTATCCTCCTAATCAATTAAAGAGCCAAGAGTTTCTTCTGAAGGATATTGTTTCTGAAATTTTGAGAAATTATAACCATCCCTTTCCATGAATTAATTTCCCGGACTCATAGAGAAAAAAACATAAAGCTTGCCACCAAACACTGATATATTAGAGGGCAAGGATTCATACCATTTTATTTTATTGAATATGTATTGCTATTTCTGTCATAGAAAAGAAAGAATGAAAGAAGAATATTATTTCTATGCATATATATTTGTCTCTGCTTTATTTACCACTCTAGACCAAGGTCTTATAAAAAGCCTGAAAAATAGTAGCCTATTGCCAAGACCGATTTGGCTCAGTGGATGGAGCGTTGGCCTGTGGACTGAAGGGTCCCGGGTTTGATTCCGGTCGGGGGCATGTACCTTGCTTGCGGGCACATTCCATTGGGGGTGTGCGGGAGGCGGCTGATCGATGTCTCTCTCTCATCGATATTTCTGACTTTCTGTCCCTCTCCCTTCCTCTCTGTGAAAAATCAATAAAATGTATTTTTAAAAAATAGTAGACTATTAAAAATATCCATTGGAAAAAATGAATGAATAAATTAATAGTTTTAGAATTTAAGATAATTCTCTGCAGAGATGAGATTTTTTTTCCAAAAGATATTTTATATTTTACACAAAATATAAAACACTAAGATATATTTTATATAAAATATTTTTACACAAAATATAAAACACTAAGATATATTATAATGTTTTTCTCATGGTACTCTTGGTTGCGATATCTAATGCTTTCCTTCTTTGTGTTAAAAACTGTCCTTTACTGAGGATATAGCAGTAAGCTAGAGCACCGGGTCCTGAACTTCACAGAGCTTCTAGTATAGTGAGAGAGGCAGACATAAATCCAAGAGTCACTGAACCTACTTACTACATGGACATGAGCGTTCATATATGGAGGGGTGGGTGGCAGACAGAGATTTAGTCAGTAAGGCCTGAGGAGGCTTCCCTGAGAAAATGCTCTGAACTGCCATCCTTCTCATTTATCAGCTAAGGAGCTGGTGTGGAAGCAAGTGCTGATGCGAGCACATTGGTGACAGTCCACACGGCGCTTATAATGGTCAGCATGCACACCTCCCAACCACTGGTATTGACCTAATCAAAGCCTTGGGTACCCCTGGGAGACTATGCTCTCACTTCTGCTCCATAAATTTAGCAGACCCAGAAGTTTATTACTACCCCGAGACAAGCTGATGATGGAATGACTGGTTGAGTTAGTGCCTTAGCTCGTTCGATCTATTTCCAATCACTGTTGGAGGAACCAAGACTGTAATGTGTCCATTTTTATTCAGTTCATGTTACTGAGATGATATAATAAGGCTCCTAGAAGACAGTGTGTTGGGCTTTTAGCAGAATCTCAAAGGGGCTGGTGAGATTGGTCTGGGAGAGGGGGTGAAGTCACTGGAACATTCACTCAGGATTCTTTTGGAAAGATGCAAACCAAGCAAGAGGTTTTGAGAACCCAACCTGTGGTTAAGTCATGGCTAAATTTTAGATCCCATTATTGCCGGGATTTTTTTAAGTGCAATTTTAGCATAGCGCTAAGCTGTCAAGCATCTAGTGATAGCTGCCTTAATTCAAGCCAAAGAGCAGTGCATGTAGACAAAAAAACTTGGGATAGTTTTTGTGAATTTGTATGATCAGATCTGATTATACAGCTTAAGTCCCCAGTTTCATTTTAGCTCATTAACCTTTGTCTTAAAAAAAGAAGGGAACCATTGGGACGCTCTTGTACAGAACAGTGGTTAAGACTGCTTTTGCTCAGAGCCCAGGTGTGTCTAAATTCAAACTGGGCCACTTGCTGACTGGAAAGTTTAATACTACCCGGAACCCTAGTTTCTATATGTAGAAAGGTAATCACACCGGATACCTCCAAGCATAGTCAGGAGAACCAAATAAAACATGGCACATAAAATGTTTAGCACGATTCTTAGCACAGTTCTAGTGCCAATCATCCTCGTTAAGATGAACGATGAACTATGACTGGGTCAGCTGATCAGTTCTCTACTATGGTGCCACAATCCACCAGAGTTTGACATAAGAAAAGAAGAGGTCAGAGTCACCAGTGCACTGGGAATGCCTGGCTTACCCACGCCACAGAATGTAAACCACCTGAGCCTTCCACTGTATAGATCTACCAGCATAAGACCACATGCTGAGTACCACATATTGTATGAACGAGGTGTCAAAGGGTCTTAGGGCAATGGCCACATCCAGTTGTGTGCTGAATATCAACTGGTCTGACAGTGAAGAATATGCTTTGGGCCAAACAATAGCTATTTTTAGTTTTAGAATCAAATGCTCTGGCCCTTTTGCACTGGATAAAGAATGCAACCTGATATAAGAGTAATAACATGGGATCAGTTGCCTTCTGTATGTGCCCTGACCAGCGATGGATCCCTAGGTATGCGTCCTGACCAGGGATTGAAACCACAACCTTTCGGTGAATGGGATGATGCTCCAATCAAATGAGCTCCTTAGCCAGGGTCCCTGGGGGTATTTCTACTCTCAATACATTTTGATACTGTATTTGTGAAAACTGCTTTGCCCAGTAAATGGTAAATTAGATCCAATGCCACAAACAAATAAATGGATAGGAAACCAAAGTATGAATCCTATATAGTCCTTGAGTAAAATAAAACAACCAAAAACAAGCCCTCGCCAAAACCGGTTTGGCTCAGTGGACAGGGCAAAGGTCTATGGACCGAAAGGTCCCAGGTTCGATTTCGGTCAAGGGCATGTACCTTGTTTGCTAGCACATCCCCAGTAGGGGGCATGCAAGAGGCAGCTGATCGATGTCTTTCTCATCGATGTTTCTAACTCTCTATCCCTCTCTCTTCCTCTCTGTAAAACATCAATAAAATATATTTTAAAAAAAACAGTCCCTCCCCAACTTCCACTTCTTCAACCCTTTCCAGTGGCCCAGAGATGGTGGCATCAGTGAGATCTATCCAAACCCCCACAAAGCAGTTCTCCATACACTGATAACCGAACACAGGAAACAGCAGGCAGGGACTCAGCAGTTAGGGGTTTTGCACAGAGAAGTATAAGGCTGCACCATCTGAAGAAAAATGTGTGACGGATGAAGGCAGTTTTCTGTTTAATGTGTTTGCTCATCTTCTGAAAGCGCAAACATTGCTCAATGTATATTCATTTTTGAGTGCTTGCCAAAAGCCAGACTTCTGCTGGAAGCAGGGCAAATAGCGACGACTAAGGCAGGGTCTGCCCTCACCTGTCCTCACTGCATGGAGGGGGAGGGCACTTCACCAAGTGGCTTCCAGTGTGAAGTGACATGGCCAGGAGAGGGCGGTGGTGGGTGGGCTTTCCAATGTCCTGGCATGGCAGAGGAGAGAAGGGTGATGTTCCTTATTTCTAGTTTCTTTTTTTCTTCACAAATTGTTAGTAGTATTAAAGTTAATAATTTACCGCTCATGCCAGATCCAGGTCACTCAGAGGTTGAACCAGGAAATTAAAAGTTCAATTCCCGGTCAGGACACATGCCCAGACGGTGGGCTCAGTCCCCAGTGGGGGGCATGCAAAGGGCAGCTGATCGATGATTCTCTCTCATCATTGATGTTTCCATCTCTCCCTCTCTGAAATCAATAAGAGATATATTTTAAAAAATCTATTGCATACTACATAGCTGCTTTTAAGTTAAATCAAATTTCACCAACATCGTTTGGGTCACAGATACTTTTTCAGGCCATAAGTTGATGTAAGGTTGAGAGTCACCTACAGGTAAAAGGGCAACACTCAGACACCTTCTTGTGTTGACATGCGTAGAACTCCAAAATTGTCTCCCTTGGGATACACCCCCATTTCTGCAAGAGTGCCAGTGGATCTGCCAGGCACAGAAAGCAAAAATCGTACCAGCGATGGGATTTCTGGAGAGACAAGGCAGGCCGCTATGGCCTACCCAGCTCACCCTGATGGAGCTGGTAAAAACTGCCTTAAAATAAAGATTACATGCGGGGTCCCCGCCAACAGAGAGGTGCAGGGGGGAGCTGGCCTGGCCGTTAAGGGAAGGAGAAAACGAATGTGCCATTTAGTTGGTGCACCGGCTTGCAGGCGCACGGGTCAGTGGAGATGGAAGAGACTAAAACAAGGCCACCGTGCGGGAGGATTTCTCCGCTCTTTCACCAGTGACCTCATTTGACTCTCCTTCCCGCTGCTGACACGTCCTCTCCTTTAAAATGACACGTAGCGCTAAACAAACGGCTCTCTTCAGAATCGCCCAGCAGAACTAATCAGCTCGCTGGCCTGGTTTCCAAACGAAGAGGCCATTCCAGCAGAGGGATCATGGGCCACGGCAATTTGGAGGGAATCGACGCGCTGATCCTGCGCTCGGGGGAGGGAATGGTGTCCCTGTCACGCTGAAAGCTCATGTTTCCCCCTGAACACGCATGTCCTTCCTGACCTCCCACGCCAGGCAGAAACTGCTGGCAGCTCCGGGCATCTCAGAAGTGGACGTGGCCCTAGCAGGTGTGGCTCAGTGGATAGAGCTTTGGCCTGTGCCCTGAAGGATCCTGGATTCAATTCCCTGCAGGCTGGGTACCCAGTAGGGGGCATACAGGAGGCAGCCAATCTATGACTCATCATTGATGTTTCTCTCTCTTTCTCTCTTCATTTCAGCAATCAATAAAAATATATGTTAAAAAAATAAGGTGATGTGTCCTCTCCTGTCACCTGGGGGGAAGCCTTTTCCGGCAGGGAAAATTGCTGGGTGGTGAGGAGCCTGTGAGCTAGACGCACGCATTTTAATACACCGAGTAGCCAGATGATGATGATCTCTGAACGCATAATAATCTAGCCCTGCAGTATATATCCTACGTAATAAAAGGCTAATATTCCAATTGTCTCCTTGATCAGGAGTTCGACCAGCAGGCAGGCTGGCTAACTGTCCATGTCCCCTCCCCCTGGCCAGGCTGTCCAAACCCCACCCATGCACGAATTCATGCACGGGGCCTCTAATACAGTGGTACCTCGAGATACGAGTGCCCTAACATACGAGATTTTTGAGATACGAGCCGTCGATCAAGCGATTTTTGCTCTGAAATACGAGCAACAGTTGAGATAGGAGTAATCACGCGGATCGGCCGGCTGCACACGACCCACCAGTTTACCGCCACTCGAGCATCTCATAGCTTCCCACACCTCAAGGTTACAGAACGAATTAAACTCGCATCTTGAGGTACCACTGTAAATATATATATATATATGTAGTGAGTGGCCAGATGATTATGTGTTCAGAGTTCATAACAATCTGGCCACTCCATGTAAACCTTCATTTGATCACTGCGCCTCATGCTGATCAATGGCAGGAGGGAGCCACTCCTCTCTCCACCCCCGATAATTAGGGCTCCTAAGCTCCTGGCGATGGTTTGGGTGTGGGATGGAAAGGGAGAGGCAGTGGACCAAACAGTTTTCACGTTGGTTGGCAAACACTGAATTCTGCCCGATTAAAAGTAGATTTCTAACCCAGAGCTCCCTGTTGGATGCCCATGTGAGAGGCTCTGATTGCTGTTTTTTTTAACCTGTTCTGAATCCCTGTAACTGCAGATACAATCATATCAAACCTGATTAGATCCCTCCACAGTCATTTAGTGGATCCCAGTGCATCCAGTGACTTGAAGCTGTGCTCTCATTTTACACCCATAACTCTCCTGAGGGCTGGGAGGTGTTAGCTCCATTTGACAGACGACACAACTGAGGCTCAGAAGGGCTAAGCAGCCTGTTGCTGGAAGTCAAAACACAGTACCAGGAACAAGGACAGGAATCAGGTTTTCTGACTTAAGTCCCATTGAGCAAAATAGCGGCCATTTTTAGTTTTAGGGTCAATGCACTGGGATTTTTTTAAAAATATATATTTTTATTGATTTTTTACAGAGAGAAAGGGAAAGAGATAGAGAGTTAGAAACATCCATCAGCTGTCTCCTGCACACCCCTATTGGGAATGTACCAAGGTACATGCCCTCGACTGGAATCAAACCTGGGACCTTTCAGTCTGCAGGTCGATGCTCTATCCACTGAGCCAAACCGGTTTCAGCTGCACTGGGATTTTTGTATCCCAGAGAAAGTGTACCTACCTCCATCCTACAGATTTGGGGACAGGAAGTCTCAAAAGAAACTCTGTCCTGCGCATGAGCAACAGGAAGACAGTATGGTACCAGACTACGGCCACATCTCCCAGGCCCCTTGAGAGCTGCGGGAGGGGCCGAGTGGTACCAGGATCTTCCTCTCTCACTGTTGCTGGCTAACACTGTGAAAAGTGTCTTCATTCATAAAGAGATGCTGGCAGGATTGCTTTCACATTTGTAACGAGTGCCTAAATACATTTTTCCTCAAGTGACTTACTACAGTGAGGTTTTCAACTACATTGTGGCCATGAACATAGATTAATGTCCAATACTGTTCATCTGCGAGAATCACAGGCCAGTCTCTGATTAGATTTTTATGAAATGCTTTCCAAAGCAGACTCTGCCCAGGCTCCTGAATACCTAGTTGTGCCAAAAAAAAAAAAAAAAAAAGAATAAGTACGATTTCACCTGGGCATGGAGCACTAAGCTAATTGCTCAAACTCTTTTAAATAGTCTCAGAAGAAAAGACAGTTCAATCCTGCAAAGGACAGGGCTGCCATGATGCCTTCAAAAGCAGTAACAGCCGAGACCGGTTTGGCTCAGTGGATAGAGCGTCGGCCTGCAGACTGAAGGGTCCCAGGTTCGATTCTGGTCAAGGGCATGTACATTGGTTACGGGCACATCCCTAGTGGGGGGCGTGCAGGAGGCGGCTGATTGATGTCTCTCTCATCGATGTTTCTAGCTTTGTATCCCTCTCCCTTCCTCTCTGTGAAAAAATGAATAAAATATATTTTTAAAAAATCATTAAAAGCAGTAACACATTAAAAATGAGACGCCATTAAAAAGCCAAGCTCTCTATCTTTAGCACAACCTATACAAAGAAAAGCCACGTCCATTAAAGATTATCCTTGCATTCATCCAATCAAGGATTTGTAAACTTTATGGGGACAAAAAAACCACAACTAAGCTCAGAATGATGTTGTTAAAATTTGGCAGCAAACATTTGTCTGCTAAAATTTAAGTCCTGTAGGGATGGTCAAAATCCTGGACAGGCCAGCAAATTATCTGCACATATTCACCTACATTGCCTGAAAGGCACATTCAGAAAAGTGAGGATTCTTGGCATAGAAGGACCACAGGAATGGACACTGAAGTCAAGTCTATCCATTTTCTGGGACCTATGATGTTGTAGGCATCTGATTCAGGCAGCAGGGATGACAAAGTTCTGATTCTGCCTACTAAACGGGCTGTGTCAGAGTGTACTGGATAAGCAACAATTTACAAATGTCACTATGTTCTGCGAATGAATAACGGGGTATGCAAGAATATGCTCCATGGGTCCTTATGTTTTTATTCTATTCTATTACTTACAACAGTATGTAGTTATTTATCTGGTGGTAAAAAATGAAGATTAATCAGCAGCTAGGCTGAATTTCTCTGAAGACTTTTCCCAGGACTTATCTCCGTGAGGAAGGGAGAAAATTTCTCTTTTTTTTCCCTATTTTATATCTTTTGACTTTTTTAACATCTTCATTTGAAGCTGTCAGAAAGGTTCTCAAATATGAGCGATGAGTTTTATAGAGAAAAAAATGTTTCGCCAAGGATTTTGTCTCATCGTGTTTATCTAAGTTATTTTAAGATTCTACGAGTTGCTACTACTTAAGTGAAAGCAAAGAGAGTTTGGTTATGATTGTGCCTTTGTGAGATAAAATTAATATACACGTTCATGGTAGAAATTTCAGAAATATGGAAAGGAAAATGATGAAACAAAATTACCAATAATTTCACAAATATTTGGAAACCACTGATATTGTGATTCCTTTTCAAGGGTTGTGTAAAAACTTCATATATTTATATTTATTATTAGGCATACTGAGTTTTTAATTTTTTTTATCTTTGTGTCTCAGTCTCAATAAGTATAATGGTTAATACAGAACAGGTTACATATAAATTACTTATGAGGAATATTTCAAGTGATTTCTGATCTTTTGTTAATGCATGAACTATAATAAATATTCTTTTGTTTTGGGTAAATATTCACTTTATTTTGAGTAACTTCCCAGAAGAAATTAGTAAGTAAACTGGCCTTCGTTTTTCAAGTTCTAAGCGCACAAACAAAATGAGTTTTCAAATGGAATATGACTCTCATTAGTGGAAAGCCTCTTTTCCCACTTTTCCTCATCCTTCCTTCCCTTTTTTTATTCCTTCCAACAAAATAAACGAGGGTCATGGTTTCCCGAGGAAGGTCACTGTTTTCCCATGAAAGGACCATGCGATCCCTGTGGGAAGGCAGGTACACATCCAGGACTATCATGCTGTCACCAATTGCTAAGCGGATGATAGGATTATTGCCATGGTGATTGCTGAGAGCATCACAGGAACATCACCATGGTGCCATGAAGCATGCTGCAATCTGGAAATGCCTTGAAATTCCACAGCAGCACCACTTCTGGTTCCAGCACGAATTCCATGTATGAATTCTAACAATGTCATGGTGCTCTCTTGGCATGACACTTCCATTTATCAGGGGCCCCGCCTATCCAAATATAAGAGTTAAATTTGTTGCGTGGCCCGTAAAAGGTCATGTGTTCGGGACTTTGTGTGCATCGCTTCGCTCAATACATTCAGTAGTGTTATGTGGAAGACACCCGTATTTTCTTCTCATTTTAAAGACGGAGAAATAAAAAAAAAATCAGAAATTGTAGTCATTGCCCTGGGTCATGCTTCTATGTTAGTTAGGATGCTCACAGGTTCATGACTTAGGAAAGGAGACAGGATATGAGAGCAACAACTTGTCCAATATCATAATGACCGAGGCCTCCACTGGGGTGGCTTGACATGGCAAGATGTCTAGGACAGTTTCATTGGGCCAGATGTTTAGGGCCTTTGTTCTGACTGGCTGCTGCGTTCTTCATTTCTTCCTACAGACTAGATCGGACATGTCCAACACTGCTTTCTCATTTACATGTGTGATGTTTAAGCAAGGGTGGCCATTGACTCCAGGAACATTCCGAATCTCTCACTGCACCCTCTTTCTGGTCAGACTTCCTATATACAACTGGCTAGGCCCAGGGTGAACATTCCAAGAGACTTATGAGGTAGCCTCACAGGTTTCATAACTTATTTTTCCATATTCTATTGGTCAAGAGGGAGTCACAGGCCCAGTCCAGAAAAAATAAAAGGACAGGGGACCTAGACCCCTGCTTCTTAACTAGAAACATATCAAGTAATTTGTGCCCATTTCAATCCATTATTCAAGGTTTGTTGGATCCACAACACCAACCTTGGGCAAAGACACAGTTGACTATTTCTCAATGGGGAGAATTTTCCCAAACGCCAACATTCCTTATAGAATGATCACACATAAAGTGGAGCTCTGTAGAAAATCGGGGGTTTGGGGATAGAACCTTATCTCCCCAACTCCATTTTCCATGTTACATTTCCCCAGAGGGAGAAATGTTAGGTTATTACTTTCAGCTTCTCTAACTGCCTCAGTTGTCTCTCTCTTTCTCTCTCAATTTCTCTTCTTCCCAGCGGATGATGAAAAGCTGTGTGGTGAGAGCTCATGAGTGGTGGTAGTCTTTGGCTCCCTCAGGACCTGCCTGCTCACTGGTCTAACATAAGAGTCCTCTCCTCTCCCATGTGATCTGCCTGTGACGGTGGTGAGAGCAATGGGTGGAGGCCACTGTCTAGATGGAGGGTTCTCAGACTGTGATTTCAAGGAGAAACTTCCACACATCTTCAGGTATAAGCTGGAACTTATATTTTAATGTATATGTGGCTTTGTGTCTCTTTTTGAATTGTCTCGGAGTCTAGAACTCAGAGTGAAGTGAGCAATTGGCCTAGTCCTACCTAACCTCAATCTCTCTTGAGGTGAGAATACTAAAATGGAATGCATTGGGTTTATATTAAAATTTTTCTATATTCCAAATATAAAAAAAACACATATGATCTTTCATAAATAATACTCCTGTCTTTTTATATTACAGTTTGTTTTACTTGTTCACTTTCATACTATGTCATTCAAAATTTCCAGAATGGTGTTATAAAATAATACTGGTGCTGACTTTTTTTTTTTCTTCTTCTTCTTGTTTTACTGATAAGGAGTTAAAAACATATATAATTTTACATAAAAATAACCTATATGAGAAATACATTCCCCAATTTAGTTAGCCATGACTATTTTTGTTCTTATTATATTTACCATATAACTAGATGGTTATTTAGGGGCATGTTTAGAAATTTTAAAGTATTAGACGCCCCGTGCACGAAATCTGTTCATGGATAGCGTCAATAGGCCTGGCAGGCAATCAGAGCTGATCTGAGCCTTCTGGCTACAGATGAGACCTTCCTTCCAGCTGCCAGCTGGGGCCTCCCTCCCTGGCTGCCTGCTGCTGGCCCGGGCCTTCCTTCATTCTGGGCTGCTCCCTGGTGGTGAGCACACATCACAGTGAGCGATCAAACTCCAGGTCTGCAGGTCAAACTCCTGAGGAAACACTTTCCGTATTAGCCTTTTACAAATATAGATTCTTGGCTGGGGGAGTGGCAAACTCCACTTGATGAGGGTGAAATCATTCTTTCTACAAATGAAAAGGGTTTTCACCTATTTCCGTTATGTTAACATATTGAATGAATGGGACTGTGTCGTTTTTTTGTGTTTTCAATCTTTGTCAGCTTTTGAAAAAATCATCAGTGTGCTAGCTTCCTAAAATGAATCTGATAGCCTTCTGCTGCAAATAACTACTTTGATTAGATTCTTTAAGAACATTAAGTTAACTTAAACATATCAACACAGGTCTTAGCACTTTGTGGTAATTATTAAGCTTGAGATTTATTTGTATACATTAGCTGGGAACCAGGAAGTCCGTAAGTAATGTGCACATAAATGGGCACATGCACAAATGTTAAGAGGAAAAGACACTTTTGAATCTGTGCCTGTCATACAGAATAGGAAATGGGAAGATTAGAGGAACAAATAAAATGTGCCCACTTAAAAAATATAGTATACCTAAGAGAATACAACTTTTTCTTACAATAGTTGCTGATGCGTGGCTATCTTTGGACACCTTATTTTGAAGCCTTAATTTGAAAATTCCTCCCAAGAGGAAATTGCTGCAGATAAGCAAGACAGGTGAGGTATGTGTCTACGAATGTGCCAGTCACTTTACAGGTGATCATTAGCACTGATATTTACTAAAGCATGTAGTTCATATTGGGCCATAGGACCAATTTATACCTCCTTTAGATGCAGAAAAGAAAATCCCTTTATGCCCTGAAAGCAACCACAGGAGATGACATTTACAAGCTCATAGAGTCATTCATTTTTGTATTTATATTTTTAACTGAAAGACATGCTTTAACTACTAAGGAAGAGCCCCTGGAGCTAAAAGAACAGAACAGTTTACTCTCTCATCTACAAACAAAGCCATGAACCAAAACAACCAAGGTATGACCCAGCCATCCCTATGCAAAGGCAGGGGAGGAGAGTTGCAGAGTGAGGTGCTAGAAGGAATGACTCCGAGTCTGAGATGCTTTCAAAAATCCTCAGCTAAGTTTCCAAGGCTAGTTCAGAAATTAACAAATGTTCGTTCAGAGCAAGTGTCAGATGCTTTGCTAGGCACTGATGGCAGCTACAGATAGAAAGATAACTCCAGAGTTAAAAGCTAAGGCAATACTGTTTCGGCTCTATACAGCAGTGGGGATATGGCACACACACACACACATAAATAGCCACAGTCCTTAAATGTTAACAAGCAACTTACATGTAAACTAGAGGCCTGGTGCACAAATTCGTGCTTGGCTGGGGCCCCTCCGGGTGGCCTGCAGGGATTAGGCCCCAGCTTGTGCCCTCAGCCTGGCATCCCTGCCTGGCATCCGACCTCGGACTGGCACCGCCCCTGCTCCACCATTCTGCCTGCAGGGTGATAGATCGAGGGCAGGCCCCCCTGCCCTCTGTGATAAGATTCTTGGGTCACATAGACCTGGTTTTAGGTTCTGATCTTTCCTCTGTTGTAGAGTAGCTGGGTAATTGGATGGTTATGATACATATATTGAAAAATATATATGTGCACACATATACATATACTAGTACATATATAACATACACATATACAGAGAATGTATAAACTGCTTAGAATTGTGTTTAGAAATTATCAAGTACTCAATAATTGGTAGCTGTTAATATTTTAGTGATATTATTTTAAAAGAGAAAAACGTATGATTCGGTCAACTGGCAATATTTCACTTATAATGTTATATAAACCTTGGATTTTTGTTCTTTAAATCTTATTTTCATCCAAAAATATTGTTATGAGAGAGAAATTTTAAAATCTCTTCTAGGACATGACTTTTGTTTTCCTGTATCTACAACATTATATTCCTTTGGTTCTTTCAAGAAGTTTGGTCAACAAGAAGGCACAAATAAGTTCAGCACTTAATATATATGCAGATCTAGATATGTTTGTGTAGGAAACATTTCATCATCATTCTGTTTGCTCCTGCCTGGTTCCCAAGGAGTCAAGGACTAGAGACTTACAAAAATAATATATAGCTTGCAGTCTGTTCAAATCACATTAGGAATGATCTTAAACCACGGTGGCAATGGTGCCATCACTCAGAATACCTGAAGAAGAGGCAGCTATATCTAGATATCTGTGTAGGAAACATTTTATCATCATTTTGTTTGCTCCTGCTGGTTCCCAAGGAGTCAAGGACTGGACACTTACAAAAATAATATATAGCTTGCAGTCTGTACAAATCACATTAGGAATGATGTTAAAACATGGTAGCAATGGTGCTAGATAATAGCACCAGTGCCCTCACTCAGAATACCTAAAGAACAGGCAGCTTTTCAATCCCTGTTTTGAGATACTTACTATATTGCACATACTTTATTGAGGACTTAGTATACTCTACCAAGCCCAGGAAAATTAAAGTCAGAAATGAGTAGATACTTGAAATACTCTACAAATATTATACCTTACTTCTAGGGATTAACCAAGGGGGGGGGGAGATGAACAAAATAGTGTGGAACTTTCTAACAGCTACATGAAGATAATTGCACACAAGAAATACATAGTACTTATGCTTTCATCATGGATGCATGTTTATATTTAACAGAAACCACGTTGAATTGATCTCCATATTGACATGTACCCTACGGAAAAGTGCCTTCTGAGCCTGTAATCATCTTGGCTTATTCTTTGAAATACACAGGATAAATGTCTCAGAAATTGTATTTCGATGCTACAGACTTGGCTATTTGGAATCCCTTCATGTTCTTTATGTTTTAATGTTTATATTGGTGTCAGTGCCAGCTGGGGTCCAAGGTGGGCTGGCAAGAAGAAATTAAAAAAACGTTTCATTGGCATAGAGGAGTGAGGAGCCTTATTGAGTGTTCTCGCTTCACTTAAAAACCCCTTTAACGCATCTTTTGAAATACATACCAACATTCAACTATCATTTTGCCTTTGTACAGTGGTTTTATATCATGATAAACCCTACATTATTACATTACTATGATATTTGCTTTAAATGATCGATTTTCTTTAAAGTAAATTTTGAAGCACTAATATAGTATTTTATATTTACTCACATTTTTACATGCCAAGATTTAATGAGAGACATGTAGATGAACATTTGAAAAACTTTATGCATATATTTGAACAAAGTTGAACATTTGACTGACACAGGCATTATATGGTATAAACCTGTGAATGTCTAATATTTGAGATAGAGAAAAAACAAGTTTGCCCTAAGATACATTTAATTATACCCCTGCCCTCAAAAAAGTTTACATTACATGAGTTTTATCTGTGTGGATGTAGCCAAAAAAAAAAAAAAGATATTCCCCCAAAAATGTAGGAAAAGGAAACTATTCAAAAAGAAGGTTTTCAAGGTTACAAATAAAGGAAAAGCATGAAACTGATTTTAAACTCTGATACTATTTTACAAAGCTAAGCTAGATGGAAAAATATGAGAAGAAAAGAAATGTGATGATGTTAAGTATGATGATGAATTTAGGATTATAGTAATAATGATTAACCATTAAGAGCTTCAGGTATGTTATTTTGTGTATTAAGTCATTAACATGTATCATGCCATTTCATTCTTTCAACAACCTCATAAGGTAGGTGGGTTTATCAAAATCTCTCACCTCTGTTCCTTCCACTCTCTTTACAAATCAAGTATAAGTATTTGGAAAAGAATAGATGTTTACCCCAGGTGCATTTAATAGAGCTGGATCAAAACCCATCTAATTTCAAAGCCTGCTTGGCTGAGACTAAGCTGGACTTAATTTAATTAAGTGCATAACAGGAAGCCAAATCTATACAGCAAGTATTCATTTTGAAAAATAAAAAATGGACTCTAATTTATATAAAACATTGAAAGAAAATCGCCAGTGGTAATACAATGAAGATATGTAAATTAGCTTCAAACTTATTGAGATGTAAACAGCAACCAAGCAGGACATATAACAAAACACAGTTAATGAAGAAAAGTAAGATAGTCAAGGATAAAACATAGCAAGAACAAGGAAAACTGAAATGATAGTGGTATATTAATTATAATGTTTAAAGTGTTTAAATTAGTTAAAATCTTCTCCTAAAATCCAAGACTCTGAGATTGGGTAAAATTATTTAATTCAAAGTTGCTGGGGGTGGAGGACGGGAGCGGCCTGAAATAGGTTTATGGAGGGAAAAGGAGGACTTCTGAAATACTTTCAACAATAAAGATTTAAAACAATAAAATAAAAATGCAGATGACATTATAAAGTTACAAGAAACTTTATAGGCAATTACAGTAAGAGAAAAATTCTTCAAAAGTATTTTTGGAAAAAAAAATTTAAAAAATCAAAGAATAGCCCTAGCTGATTTGATCCTGTGCATAGAGCATCTGTCTGCAGACTGGAGGGTCCTGGGTTTGATTCCATTCAAGGGCACATACCTGGTTTGCAGGCTTGATCCCCCGACCCTGGTTTGGACATGTGCGGGAAACAACCAATCAATATAAAGATGTCTCTCTCACATCAATGTTTTCTCCTTCTCTCACCTCTGTTCCTTCAACTCTCTTTACAAATCAATGGAAAAATATTGTCAGGTAAGGGTTAACAAAAAATAAAAATAAATGTTGGAGGATAATTAATAAAACAAAAACATAATTTTGTAAAACTTATTATAAAAACCTAATTCATAAATGTAACATTTATACAGTTTCATTTCACATTATCAAATAGGATGCAAGTAGATTTTCAAATTAAAACTTTATTAAATAATAAGTTAAGTGGATAGAAATACATTTCTTAGGGAATCTGTTTCTATATAGTTTTGTCAGATGAATAAATTATAAAAGTGATACAATTATAAATATATAAACAAATAGAATCAAAAAAAGGTTTATCCAATAGATATAGTTTTATACTTAATAAAACTATATAGGATATAGTTTCCCAAATGTGCTTTTGATATTTAATAATAGAGCTTTCAGATTCAGACTTTTTACACTGGAACTATCTTCAGCAAAAGTAAAAAGAAGTTATAGCAGACATGCAGTTATCTAGGAAGAAGCTATTTCCACCCGAAATGCCCATGACTCTTGCTTACTGCAGCGGCTCCTACTCCTCCTCCTCTCCTGCTCTGCCCTCCCAGAGCGCCATGGAAGGAGAGATGGCTGCACTCCTCACCCATCATGGCTTTGGCCTGTGCCAAGCTGGCTTTGCTGGGGATGATGCCCTGGGTCATGAGCCCTCACACTCTCAAGTGCTCCTGACACCAGGGCGTCATGGGTTGGGCATGGGGCAGAAGGACAGCTACATGGGCAATGAGGCCCAACAAAGGTAGCATCCTGACCCTGAAATACCTCAAGGAGCCCAGCATCACCGCCAACGGGGATAAAACAGAGAGGATCTGGCGCCACACCCCCCATAACAAGGTGCATGTGTCCCCCAAGAAGTGCGGGGTGCTGCTGATTGAGCCCTCCAGAATCCCAAGGCCACCCATGAAAAGATGACTCCGATTGTGCTTGAAACCTTCAACATCCCAAGGCCATGTTCGCGGCCAGCCAGGCCATGCTGTTCCTATGCACCTCTGGCCACACGCTGGTACTGTTATAGACTCTGGGAATGGGGTCACCCACATTGGGCCCATTTACGAGGGCTTCACCCTGCCCCACACCAACCTGTGTCTGGATCTGGCTGGCCGGAACCTGACCCACTACTTCAGGAAGGTACCCAGTGGTGTGGCTGCAGCTTTACCACCACCGTGAGCAGGAAATCGTGTGTGACATCAAGGACAAGCTCTGCGATGTTGCCCTGGACTTCCAGTAGCCACGGCCACCACCGGAGCGCCAGTCTGGATGTGAGTGGTGGCTCCATCCTGGCCTTGTTGTCCACCTCCAGGGATGTGTATCAGCCTGCAGGAGCATGCCCAGTCAGGCCCCGCCCCCATCCTCCACAAATGCTTCTACACCTGCTGCAGGCAGACCAGGAGCATTGGCTGTGTGAGCTGATCAAGTCTGAGTTTGCTGCATACTCCTGGCAAGTGTGTGTCCCGCATGCTGGCCTGGTGAGGCTGGGATCAACCTTCCCAAATGCCTAGGACCAAACCAGAGGGGGTCGGACCGGCATTGCCACCATTTGTCCACCATCCAGATACCACTGATGACGTGTACACATAAGAAACTGTTTGACAGTGAAACTGGGACTCAAAGCTATTGGACATTGAAATTGGGACTCAAACTTTTTTATTTTATTTTATTTTATTTTATTTTTTTTGCTCTGGTGGGTTTATTTCTAGCCTACAGGGGCAAGATGTTTTTAAAGACAAGAATCAGGGGTGGGGGTGGGGGGAAGCAGTTGCAGAGGCGAAGAAGCAATGAACAGACTGTCCTGCTACAGTGGGAAGGCAGGGGAGGTTGGGGTGGGGGTGTGTAGGAGATCAACCGAAGGACTTGTAGGCATAGCCAGTGGATACAGAGCATTGGGGGGGCTGGAGGGGGAGATGGGTGAGGGCATGTACTGGGGGTTGGGGAGGGCAATAGGGAAAAAATAAAAATAAATAAATTTTTTTAAAAAAGGAAAAGAAAAAATAAATTGTCCTGGGAGGTTGTATCTGATCTCAGCATTGGATGGGAGACCTGGCTGCTGACTGTGACCTTGTATTCCAATGAACGGTTCCTTTGGTACATGTTTCATGTCCCGTACATATCTTTGGTTTAAACCCTTTACATGCAGTCTGTCCCTCAGTGGCTGAAATGAGAACGTATTTCCGCGAGAGAAACCCAGTGGCCTGATGAGAACTGGCCAGACTGCGCAATCCCCACGCACGCAGGTGGTAACATGTGGGAGCTCCCTATTCTGGATTTCTCCAGGTGCTGGCCCAAGTCTTGCATCAGCTGTCATTTCTGTCCTGCTGTCTGACAGGACTGGGGCCCAGTCAGAGGAAGGCAAATACTGTATGATCACACTTACATGTGGAGCTGAAGAAATAAAATGAACTGACAACGAAACAGAACCAGAAGCGTGGATACATGTAACAGACTGACAGCTGTTGGAGGGGACGGGATTTGGGGGACTGGATAAGGGAGGTGAGGACAGGTAGAGGTGGGCAACATGGGACCAAGGGGATGGAGAGAGACTTTGCTCGGGGTGATTGGCACCCGATAGGGTGCAGATGATGCTCTGTTGGGTTGTGCAATTGAAACCTGTGTGGTTTTGGTGATCCAATATCACCCCAGGACATCCAATGAAAACGAACTAACAAAACAAGCCAATGTCCAAGTACCAGCCAATGAGATCGCCTCTGAGGCCCAGTCTCCACGGGACAAGCTGGCCCTGCACAGTCTTCCTGGAGGTAGACCGGAGGCTGGGAGAAGCAGCCAGGCTGAGGCCACCCTGGACATTTAGGCCTTCGTGGCGACAGGTAAGTGGACATGGGTGGAAGGACAGGGCTCTGAGTGTAGCCTGGGGCCCCTAGTCCTCCTGTGGCACTCAAGGCAGGGCCAGGCTGATGTTTGTTTGTATGCCACCTCAGGGGCCTAGACATTTACACTCCAAGGGGACCGAGTCTTGGCTGAAAGTTACGCTCGGAACATAGGATCCCTGCAATGTGTGTGCCCTGGCAGAGGGGACTAAGGGTAGGGGATACATGCACTGCAGCACAGGTGTCATATGGAGCTGGAAAGAGAGCCAGGAGCAAAAGGAAAGAGGGTGGAGGGGAGGGGAGTTGCTAGACCAGAGCTTTGTATATGTTGTTTTAGCAGCTCCTCAAACCCACCTCAGGAGGCAGGTTTGTTGCTGTTTTTTGTTTGTTTGTTTGATTTTATCTTTCTTTCAGAGAGGGAGGGAGAAGGAGAGAGAGATAGGAACATCAATGATGAGAGAGAGTCATTGATCAGCTGCCTCCTGCATGCCACCCACTGGGGAGCAAGCCCACATCCCAGGCCTATGCCCTTGGCCAGAATCAAACCTGTGACCCCCTCAGTCCGCAGGCCGACGCTCTATCCGCTGAGCCAAGCCGGCTAGGGCAGGAGGCGGGTTTTTATTTTACTCTGTGGTCCAGAGGAAGAAACGGAGGCTCCGAGAGGTCGAGGTGAGGTGACATGCCCAAGGTCACACGGCCAGAAAGGAATGGAGCTAGGATGGAAGGCGGTGCTTTCTGATCCCACACCTTCTCCCGGGGGCTGTGACCTCCTTCCTGGGGCAGCAGCCGAAAGGCGAGCCCTGGAGGAGGGTCTCTCTGGTCCCCAGAGGTGGGACAGAGGAGGGTTTTCACCGGCTTCCTCTCTCTTCCCCAGGGCGGACTTGGAGATTCAGGCGCACAGGGTCTGCCATGTCTCCTTACCACATCCGCAAATACCAGGAGAGCGACCGCCCCCGGGTCCTGGGCCTGTTCTCCCGGGGCGTGGCTGAGCACGTTGCCCCCACCTTCTGGCACCTCCTGAAGCTGCCCAGAACCCTGGCGCTCTTGCTCGGGGGGCCCCTGGGCCTGTTTCTGGTCTCTGGCTCCTGGCTCCTGGTTCTGGGGGCCGGCCTCAGCCTGCTCATGGCCCTGCGGCTCGTGGCCCAATACCCCTGGAGCCGGCTTCTGGCCAGCAGCCTGCACACCGACCTGGGCGACATCAGCCACTCCTACTTCAGCGAGCCGGGCTCCTGCTTCTGGGTGGCCGAGTGTGAGGGCCAGGTGGTGGGCCTGGTGGGGGCTCTGCCCGCGGAGGAGCCCGCCCTGCGGAAGGAGCGGCTGCAGATGCTCCACTTGACCGTGGCCTTGGAGCAGCGGCGCCGGGGGATAGCGCAGGCGCTGGTCAGGACGGTCCTGTGCTTTGCGGCGCTGCAGGGCTACCGAGAGGTGGTCCTCACCACCAGCCTGATAAACGGCGCCGGCCTGGCCCTCTACCAGCGCCTGGGCTTTCAGGCCACCCGCCAGTACTACTTCAGCAGGAGCTGGGCGCTCATCGCTGTCCCTGTGTTTGAGTTAACCTACTCCACCAAGGACTCCCAAGCTTTCTGAAGCCGCGACCCTCTGGCATACAGGTCCTCCTGCGGTGGTCACCTCCAACCGTGACATTATTTGCGCTGCTACTTCGTAGCTGTCATTTGGCCACTGCTGATGAATCGGAATGTACATATCTGTGTTTTCCGATGGTCTTAGGCTCTGCCCTGTCGTGACCCACAGGTTGAGAGCCGCTAACAGGGTCGCCTAAGACCATCAGAAAATATAGATATTTGTCCAGACCGGTTTGGCTCAGTGGATAGAGCGTTGGCCTGCGGACTGAAAGTCCCCGGTTCGATTCCGGTCGGGGGCATGTACCTGGCTGGCGGGCACATCTCCAGTGTGGGGCGTGCAGGAGGCGGCTGATCGATGTCTCTCTCTCATCGATGTTTCTGACTTTCTATCCCTCTCCCTTCCTCTCTGTAAAAAATCAATAATATATATATAATATAGATATTTACATTCTGATTTGTAACAGTAGCAAAATGACAGTTATGAGGAAGCAAGGAAAAGAATTTCATGGTTGGGGCTGCGGCATTAAAAAGGTTGAGGACCACTGGCTGCCCTCTGCTCCTGGCTGTGGGGCACCAGGGCAGAGAGGGGGCCTGTGATCTGTTTCCTGATTGGTCAGGACAGCCCTGCAGCAGTAAGAAGGGAACCCTGAGCTCTCACTCTGACAGCTCACAGTGGAGTTTGTCCGTGAGCATGGAAACCCCATGGGGATGGTCAGGGCTCTGCCCCTTTCAGTCTTTTTATGTTGTCGCCGTTGCATTTATTTAGAGATACAAGAATGCTGCATAAAATCAATTACTTAGCTAGTGAAAAAAAAAACACAAACAACTACATTGATTAAATGGTGAATTGTTTATGTTTATGGTAGGGAACAACACAGGTCTTTCTGAGCAGAAGAAAACTCTCGAATCCGTCATATGTTTCATTACTCATATAGGAACATGTGCTGCATCTTTTAAAAGAGTGAGACATTTGCTTAAATTTTTCAACATAATCTAATATGGGATCATTGAGGATAAAATTATAATGAAGGCAATCTAAAAGTAGCTGAGGCTATAAATAGCATCAGCCCCTGATAAAAATGGATCGCCCGTGTAATTTTGTCCTTGACAGAAAGCAAAGCAAAGGAAGCTTATTGTTGTCACTGCTTGACTGAGGGAGAGGGACTTGCTCTTTTGTTCTATACAAGTGAATGGAAAGTAATCGCTCTCTTATGCTCTCTAGATATTTTAAGAAGTTGGAGACTGCTTGATAAGCAAATGGCTGCTTCTAAATTTAATTATTAGTAATCTAAAAAACCTAGGGTGAGAATCTTTAAAAATGTTCAAATTTTTAACTTTAAGAGAATTAAAAAAAAAAAAGAACTCATATGCAATTTGCAGTCAACTTCAATCCTAATCACTACCTGATTTAATAATGTTATTACCATGGATTTTAACATGTTTTATACAAGGTTATATACCAGATCAAACTCCGAGGAACCAAGATGAAGCTAACCTATTCAGGGAAATGTTGTGATGTATCTCATCCCCTTCCTCCATAGGTAGAAATCCTTTTGCCGATTACAAATGATCTATGTTTAACTTCTAAGGATGAACACCTAAAGTCTCTAGCATGTTAAAAAGGCATATACCACTACCCCTTTGTCATTAAGAGAGATTGTATGTCTTTGTCACTTGTATGATCAATGCTGTTCATAATGTTGGTGAGAGATTATCTTTCTCCTGCAAATGTTTTCCAGGGTTTACCAGGTACTCTCTATTACCTGCTTATGTATTCCATCAGTCTTTTGGGAGTAAAATTGCAGGGAAGAAACCCACATGTAACCGCTCAGACAAAGCAAGGAGGCTTATGTACTGAGCAACACGAGGAGCAGAGAGGTGCCTGGAGGAGAGGGATTAGATATGCAGGTAGTGAGGGGTCCCGATTTGGCAGGTCTTATTGACATAATGTTGGTTTGCAGCAGCTGGACTGCCAGGTTCTCTCTCAAATTTGTAATCTTATCACAGATTCATATCCTTTGCAACGTTCCGTGGCCACAGACTTCCTTTCTGACATGAACTAGCATGTTACAAAGTAGACACCCTCCAGTATGCATATCTGCACACACCTATTTTCAGAATCAGAAAGCACAGGGCATTCTGACTGTGATGGATTCAAGTCACCCGGTATCAAGATCTCTAATCATTGAGAGAGTTGCTGTTTTTTGCAGTCTGCTTTTATTTTTTATTTTTTATTCTGTCTCCATTTATCAGCTATTATTACTCTCACTGGCCTCCATAAACATGTATTTGGCTTTCCATGTATGTTACAATTCTGAATTAAAATCTATATTAAAAATCCCATCTTGTGCATTTCATTGTTCTGATGAACTTTTGCCAATGTTGCGAAGGGCATGCTTCACCTACGTTTAAGTGCTTGAATGTGTAGCTCATAATGTATAGAAAAAAAGAAAGTACATTCATATAACACCACCTATACAGGGACAGGAGGGAAAGATGCTCTGGAAACTGGTAGACATTTATTTGGTGGTGGCGGTCATAGCAGCTCACATTATTTCAGAGGTTATTTTGTGTCAGATTCGGTGGTGAGCACTTACAAAACAGCCCTGTAAGGTTACGGATCTTTTAAATCATCCTTTTACAAAACGAAGACCAGAAGGCAGAGACCAAGTCCACTTTCTAAGGCACTAAATAATTCAAGCTTGCCATGATTTTGGATCTGTTTGGCTTGGAGGCCTGATGTTCTAACCCCCCTTCCACCAGTCTTGCCCAATATTTCCTTATGATGTAAAGTGGATGAGGAAAGAGAAGTCCAGATATAATAGATGTCCCTGACCAGGCACCTAGGCTGCCCGCTCATGTACATCTTGGTGACTTGCCATAGCCAAATTGAAGATGTGAGCCTACCATCTACTTCCTCTCCAGGAAGAAAAGCAAACCTTCTCCCCCAGTCATTTGTTTTGGCTGCTGTCCCTTTATTTCCTTTCCTGGTTCACCAGGCACCCTTCCATGCCACATCCTCTTATTATTTGCTTCTACATCCTACCCTTGTTACAGAAAACCGGAATAATCAAACCATGCTCGGAGAGTTTGGAGTTACATTTATTACGCGCGGGTCCAAAAGAAAATGTTTCTCAAATTCTGGGCCCCAACATGCAGAAATTTTCTCTATTTATATGTTTTTACCTTCTTTGTCTCCCACATATGGGATGTTTCTTGCCCCTTTGCAAGTTCTTAAAGGGCCCCTATGTGCTGAGGCCTTGAGACCTCAACCAAAGGCCTGGCCTGGTGCCAGCACTGATAATTTTGTCCAGGGAAGGTTTAATAGCCTCTATGAAATGAGAATAGTCTCATCTTCCTTATTATTTAAGCAAGCAAACATTTACAGAAGCCAAGAGCAAGGTTAAAATTCCAAACAGCAGTTTTTCTATAAGATGGATGCTTCACCCTTCCATGCTTGGACAGGTCATTTTGTCACGAGGAACGCCGGATTCACACTACCCAGTAGAGACCCTGCAGAACTTCTCAAATCAGTGCCCTTGCTAACCTGTAAGGTCTCTCCTTTTGTCCTCTAGAGTCTAGACAATGTCAAAAAATAAGCAGAACTAATGACTGGATTCAGGGAACATAAAAATAACACCAGTCTCTATTCCCTTCCTTTTGTTTGGAGGAAGAAAAAAAAGTATCTGAAATCCTTATTCTGAAACATTTAAAATAGACCTACATCCCCAGCACGAATCCAGCTTGCCTTCCTAGGCGAATAAATGAAAGGTATGCCACATGTCTTACAAGAAGAAAACCTGTCACTGCCGCAATCACTCTTTGGATCTCGGGAGCAAATGACCTCTTTAAGCAAAGCTTCGGGTTCCCCGACGTGAAGTGCTCCCTTGGGAGAGCAGTCATCACAGTCCCCACAGATCTGCCCGTGTGGGAGGTGACAAGCGGTTTAATTACCGCATAGACTCTCCCTCCCTGAGGTGCCTTTCGGAGAGTGTCTGAAACAAGAATCTTCACATTGATCCCTGGAAGTGTCAGCGCTGCACAGCTTTTCATTATTTCCACACATAGATCCAGATGATGGATCCTTTTCCAAATGTATTTATGTGGGTACGATCCTGGCAGCTTTGTCTTTCTTTCTTTAAAAAACGACAACAACAACAACAACAACAACAACAACAACAACACAACTCTGTTGCTAGTTTCCTTTGGGGGGCAACATATGCCAATCATTTTAGAGCCAAGTTCACCTGCGATGACCTGGAGTATGGACACCGGAGTTTATTATTCAAAATACTGAGCAGAAAGTGTGGTTATTCTTCCTAATTAAATACTTCTTTTCCTCCAGTTCTTCCTGGTGCTCTAAGCCAGTGGCCGGCAAACTCATGAGTCAACAGACCAAATATCAACAGAACGACGATTGAAATTCCTTTGGAGAGCCAAAGTTTTTAAACTTAAACTTGTTCTAATGCCACTTCTTCAAAATAGCCTCGCCCAGGCCGTGGTATTTTGTGGAAGAGCCACACACAAGGGGCCAAAAAGCCGCATGTGCCTCGCGAGCTGCAGTTTGCCGACCAAGGTTGTAGGCGACTCTTTGGTATCTCTTTCTCCCTCCCCTCCTCTGTGGGCTTTCTCTCTCACTCCTTCCCTCTTCACTTTTTTATTTTTTCTGTCTCCATTCAACAAATTTATTATATGTGTATTCTAATCCCAAAGCTGGAGAGTATATTAGATATACTAATCATAGCCCAAGTCAAAGGCAGATTCTGCCTAGTCGACTTGGCTCAGGGGTGGAACATGGATTGACATATGAACAAGGAGGTCACAGTGCAATTCCCTGTCAGGGCACATGCCTAGGTTGTGGTCTGGATCCCCAGTCGGGGGAGTGCAGGAGGCAGCCGATCAATGGTTCTCTCTCATCATTGATGTTTGCATCTTTCCCTCTGCCTTCCTCTCTGAAATCAGTGCAAATATATTTTAACTTAAAATAAAAGGCAGATCCCATGCATTTTATTTTATCTTCTATTTAACTTACACAACAACTGTATGCAGTCAGTACTATTCATCCCCACGTAAAGATAAGGAAATAGGAACCTTTAGACATTTAATCAATTGTCTGTGTTCACATGGTTGAGAAGGAACAGAATGAGGATATGAACCCCGGATGTTTGATTACAGAACTTGGAGCCATAGACACCATACTATTTGGCTAGTACAGATAGATGCTCCTCGATTTTCAATGGGGTTACATCCCGGTCAACACTGCATGCCAAAAATGTAGGCATATAATACACCTAACCTACCAAACATCATTGCTTAGCCTACCTAGCCTTGCCTCCCTCGATGTGCTCAGAACTCTTCCATTAATTAGCCTGCCGCTGGGCAAACTCATGGCATGCAAAGGCTATATTATAATACAGTGCTGAAAAGCTCATGTAATTTATTGAAAACAGTATGTTGGCAACACAGCAGCGGGTGACGTACCAGTTGTTTACCCTCATGATTGCTGGAGGCCTGGGAACTGTGGTCACAGTCACTGCCCAGCGCATCTCCTACCACATACATTAGTGGGAAAATATCTACAGTCCACATATGAAGGAGGATTTCTACTGGACACGTGCCACTTTTGTACCATCATAAAGTTGGACAATTTCAAGTTGAACCATTGAAAGTTGGATACTATCTGTATGTATTAATATCTAAGGAGAAAGAAGAAGAAAAACTGGCTTGTTACTTGGAGAATTCTCTTCCATAACACTCGTGACTGGGTTTATCGGGACACTCAGGTAAATCTGAATTTCAGATAACTGTCAGTGTTCCCAATATTGCCTAGGACATATTTATATTAAAATTGTTTTCAACATTTATATGAAATTCAAGCTTACCAGTGTGTCCTGTTTTATTTTATTTTATTTTATTTTATTTTGGTAAAATCTAACAGTCCTACTCATGATAGCTGGGAGAGGTGATTATTGTTTTGATGTTGCATATATTTTATGTTACCTGTTATTTGTGTTACATACATTACATCCATAGAGTGGGACTCAGCATTCCCACGGCCTCACACCTAGCCAGTGACAGAGTAAAATTCTTATCTATGACTGCTACACCCTGTGCCATTGTAATCAATCCAGCTTTGCAGAGACATAATTTAATAGTTCCACCCCCACACACAGACTGGCATTTCATTAGACGGGTGAGATGGTTGTGAGAATGATCACCGCCATTTTCCAAAGCATCTCCCGAGGGCTATCAAAGAACTTCAGCGATTCCCCACCTCATCGGAGAGTGAGAGAAAATATTTTGCAGGTACAGGAGTTTATTATTCAAAACACTGAAATAAGAAAAATGAATCCAGCGTGTGCTTTGTAGAGGTTGGGATGTGTAGCGTCAGGAAGGAAACAAACACACAGTTC
The DNA here is from genome assembly GCA_011751065.1 of Lasiurus cinereus. Lineage (NCBI taxonomy): Eukaryota > Metazoa > Chordata > Mammalia > Chiroptera > Vespertilionidae > Lasiurus > Lasiurus cinereus. The sequence goes on along the minus strand of JAAGEH010000452.1, from coordinate 8,858,686 downwards.
CTTCCTTCTTTCCCTCCGCACCTCCCGCCCAGTCCCTTAAAATCAAACTCAATCACAGGAACCTCGCCCTGTGCTGCTGTCTGTTCACTAACGCCATGAAAATCACCTGAATTATGTATCCATTTATATTTTTTCAATGAAACCCTATTCCTTTTTCACACTCCTTTCCATCAATATAGTCACAAATCTAGAATATAAACACAAAGGCTTTTTAAACATTATTTGCTCGATGATTAGAACTGGAAAATGTGGTTCTTGAGGAAGTTCAATACCCAGGTCCTTGGAAAATAATGCCACCTTTTTGGAAGTAGACTACAAGACTAAGATTTATTTTTTTGGTGCTACTAATGTCACCTCTGGTAAGAAGAGAGTAGGACATGGGATGGTTACACTTGAACTAATCTGAGTCAACTAAAATGTCTTTAGACTGTATATCACTAAGCTTGCTTTCTAGTGGGGAAAAAAGACAATTGCCAAATAATTGTAGATGATTAACAAGAAGTTTCTGATAATGGTGAGTCCTTTGAAGAAATAAACTTGGACTAGGCGAGAAGTAAGAGGAAGAAAATACCACGAAGTGTGTAGAGGGCTCTAAGAACACTGCAACCGTGGGCAACAAATGGGATTCTCATCGGTTATGTGTCAAAGTCAGGTGGTTCTCACAGTGAAGCCTCTGCCCTCGTATTATTTTTTTTAATTGATTTCAGAGAGAAGGGAGAGGGACAGAGAGACAAAATCAATGAGAGAGAATCATTGATCGGCTGCCTCCTGCACGCCTCCTACCAGCGATCAGGCCCACCACCCAAGCGTGTGCCCTGACGAGGAATTGAACTGTGATCTCCTGGTTCATAGGTACATGCCAGTGGTTCTCAACCTTCCTAATGCCGCAACCCTTTAATACAGTTCTTTATGTTGTGATGATCCCCAACCATAAAATCAATTTTTGTCGCTACTTCATAACTGTAATTTGCTACTGTTATGAATCTTAATGTAAATATCTGTGTTTTCTGATGGTCTTAGGAGACCCTGCTAGCTCTTCACGACCCACAGGTTGAGAACCGCTGGTCCATGCTCATATAGGCCAGCTGCATTATCTTTTTAACCCTTCCTGTATCTCCCATAAGCATCACATGATCCACATTCCTTCCGATGCCCTTTGTGTCCCTACTGTGCTTCCCGGTCCTTTTGGCATTTTGCTGAAAATGATTTTTAAAAATTCTTTGTGGTTCTTGTTATAATACAGGGTCCTTGACTTCTCGTACACCTGGAGCCACCATTCTCTGAATAAGAAGGTTTTGTGGATGTGTTTCTTTCCAGGCTTAAGTTGCTTGATTTTTTTAAAAAAATATATATTTTATTGATTTTTTACAGAGAGGAAAGGAGAGGGACAGAGAGTTAGAAACATCAATGAGAGAGTCATCGATCAGCTGCCTCCTACACGCCCCCCACCCGGATTGTGCCCACAACCAAGGCACATGCCCTTGACCGGAATCGAACCTGGGGCCCTTTAGTTGGCAGGGTGAAGCTCTATCCACTGAGCCAAACCGTTTTCGGCAAGTTGCTTGATTTTGACTTGCCAACTGATGCCCGTAAAATTGAGGAGTTTATGTTCCTTCATAAGCATCCTATACAGCCCTCCCATCAGCGGCAACCGCTGCGGTGAGAACCTCCTCTCTTAGAGTTTGCTGCCACGGGTCCACAAATCTTGTTGCAAGCAGATTTAGTTCTCTCAGTCCTTTCCAGTCCACCCTATTATTTCAACCTTTTATATTTTTTTTCCCCTCAACAGCTGCAGTTAATCTTCTGCCTATGTTTCTTTCATTAAAAGCCTATACTTAAACAAAACCCTAAGGGGTTTTTTTTGTGTGTGTTTCTTTTTGGTAATTAGTATGTTGCATACAGTTTGGAGGAATGCTGTGGTTAAGGCATGTGTCTTTTAGAAAGAAAATGTTTAATTGTAAACTGCTTATTTTGCTACTTTCTTTTAAAAACGTAAAAAAATATAATTTTCACAGCACAGCAGGTCAAAAAGTAGAGTTCTCCTCAAGGAAATGAGCGGATGGGAACAGGAGGGAGGTGTATACGCACTCTTCTGCTATTGTCTTCCTTCATGGAGTCTAAAAGAATTTTAGGAGTGGTTTTGTCCTCATTTGTCTTATATCCTCAGGAAAGCAGTCTTTATTGGGCTTGGAGAAGCTGGGAATCCCTATTTCTGAAAGCTGAGTGTTTTGTACGCACCTCTTTCTCTGATAGTTAAGGTGTTGTAGGGGTGGTTGTAAGGAAAATCCCTCTGTGACATCCAGAAAGCATCCTTCAGCTACTGTAAAGAGGCTCCATCATTATTTACTGGTGAGCTGAACAAGCATAGGAAAAAGGCAAAGCAACAGCGTAGCTAAGAGGTTGGACTCTGGATCTGGGCTGTCTGAGTTCAAGTCCTACCTCTGCGCTTATCAGCAGACATATGACCTTGCTGCATCTCCTTTTTTTTTTTATTAATGTGTTACATGTATACATATCTTCCCATTGCCACCGCCTCCCAGGCATACCCTTACCCCCCAGTGTGTCCATTGATTATGCTTATATGCATGCATACGAGTCCTTTGGTTGATCTCTTATCTCCCCCACCTCTCCTTAACCTTCCTGCTGCAATTTGACAGTCTGTTTGATGCTTTACCCCATCTCTTAAATGGGAGTTTTCAAAATAGAATCGTGGGGAAAAGAAACCTCATCAACTTACTATGGGGCCAAATTAATGAAACTTAGAAAGTCCTTAGAACAGTGCCTGACACATGCTAAGCGCCAGGTAAGGGATATTTTTATTGTCACTCAAACATATAATTAGCACTGCTTCGGGTTCAGTAGATACTATATGGTACATAAAAGGCAGACAGTAATGTTGCACAGAGCCAGCTTTTTTTTTCATATAACTCGAAGATGAAGCCCAGTGCTGTCTTCCATGACTTTGGTGTCACTGGGGGGCTCTGAAATTTTCTGAGTGTCAGTTAGGAAGCAAGGGCGCAGAACAGACTGGACAATGATGCTACATGGACAAAAACATTTCATTCATCCCTCTTCCCTTTCCCAGTCCGCAGCAGACATTATTAATGGAGCGGGCACTCTCTCTGCAGAGCCAAGATCTAATTTTACCTTTCCAACCCAGATAGTCATGTTGGCAAAACCTGTCTGTAGAACCTGACCTAGATTATTTCTAAGGCTCCTCCCAGCTGCAAAAGTCTGTGAGTGTAAGTCGATAATTAGGGCTTGAAAACACAGTTCCAGTTGATCTCGATGGAAAATTCTATCCCAGGGACTTAGCCTGATCACCTAGTAGACTTGACCGGTGCTGTCTGATCCAAACCCATGAGGCTCCAGTTCAAGGTCATTTTAGCAGTAGGAGTGTGCTTCTCCCTTTGCTCTGCCATATGCAATTGTTTATGCCTCAGGGTTATTGATAATACAGTGGTACCTCGAGATACGAGTGCCCTAACATACAAGATTTTTGAGATACGAGCCGTCAAGCGAGCAATTTTTGCTTTGAAATATGAGCAACATTTGAGATAGGAGTAATCTCGCGGATCGGCCGGCTGCACACGACCCACCAGTTTACCGTGACTGGAGCGTCTCAGTTTCCCACGCCTCAAGGTTACGGAACCAATTAAACTCGTATCTCGAGGTACCACTGTATGTATTTGACATCTAGAATAATTCTACTGATGGAGGCTTCTGGCCTTCTGAAGTATGACATTATACCTTCAGAGAAGTCATTAAAGGATTCTTTCTTGCAATGGATCCAAGTAATTCCTATTGTTCCTTCATCTGCCTTCCAGATTAATATCAACTGAGACTGAATTTACTGGGGTTACACCTAGTGGTAGCCAGATATGCTTTTCTGATCGCATTTTTTGTCAACAAATTAACCATTCACAGACCTTCAAACATTCACCCAATGGCCCAGATCTTTAAATCCTCCCCCATTTCAGTTGCACTACTCTGAGTACCATCTAAGTTGTTGATTGGTGTCCTTTAAAGCTTTCATCTCAGAGTCTCTCTTTTCTATACTCATTAAGTATCTTCTTTTATCTTTTGCCTTAGACTTTCATAGATTGATTTAGGGAAATAATACTGTGTCATTCACCCGGTTTCATAAAGGAACAATTTAAACTTGTCTCAGAGAACTTTTTTCAAACTGTTGGCATGTCTCAAAAAACAAACAAACAAAACAAAACAAAAAACAACATCAGTCCACCCTAGCCACAGTGGCTTGTAGTGGTGTGTTGACTTATGAACCATAAGGTCACGGTTCTATTTCGGGTTAGGGAACATGCCCCGGTTGCCAGCTCGATCCTCCAGAAGGGGTCATGCAGGAGACAGACAATATTTGATTCTTTCCCACCATTAATGTTTCTATATCTCCCTCCCTCTCCCTTCATTTCTGAAATCAATAAAATTATATTAAGAAAAAAAGAAACATGAGTCCAATTTAGCAGAAGTGCAATGGGGCTCAATGGGTGGGGAGAGGGGTATTGGTCTTGAACAAGACATAAGCACCTATTCCTTCTCAAGAGGCCTTCCTGGTTTCTTTGCTCTCCTGTAGTGAAACGTTATGATGGGTCGAGATGAGGCTCGAGACCTGTCTACACCCCATTCTTCTGTTCTGTTGGGAACTAGCAACAGAACAAGGGTTATTCATAAGTGGAAAGAACAGGGTTGCGAAACAATAAGTTAATATTGATAATGGTAAGTACCCCACTCTTTCTACTGGCACCACTGAAGAGTCCTTTCCAATGCAAGAATACATTAAGGGTTTTGCATCGATATTTAATTTATCATAAATCATGGGAGATCAATGTCATCATTCACTTCTACCACAAAACAGAAATCAAAATCTAGAAGGAAAATACGTTTGGCATTTCACCCACAGTTATTTGGCAAGGTACATATTTGGGGCAATTTGTTTCTTTTCTGGAAAGGAGACAATGTTGAAAGTCAAGGTTTTCCAATAGTGGCAGGCAGCTCAAGTACATATGGACGTATGGACGTTTGCTCTGACTTTAGTGTCTGAGCTCTGCAGAGCTTCTGGCCATGCCAGTGTAATTCCTTCTCTCCTGCTGGCCTGCTGAAAACGGCAACAAGAGAGGAGATAGCAAGAACATCTAAGGGCCTTAATGCTCAGTTACCTGGGAGGCTCCTGGTGCTTACCTAAGACAGTGGATCCCGTTAGATTTAGGTGTGATTAAACTTTCAGAGCACCTATGGGAAAAAATGCCTGAATCCTTAAAGGGGAGTTGACCTGCTTTGCTTACTCTTTGGTCCATTTGAAGATTAAGCTGTCTCTGTCTTCCCATCTCATTGTAAGAGACAATTCCCCTCTCTCTGTTACCACAGAATGATCTGTGCATGTGCTGTTTAGAACAATCTTCAAAATTTGTGCCTAATCATAGTCCTGCGCGTTCATAGATGCCTTCTGTGTAATTATACTAACTTTGTGAGAATCCAGGCTTATTCCAGGAACAGAAGAACATTCTATGTGAAAAGATACATTTTACATGGAAATATATTTTCCAACTGTAAAATACTACAATTTTACTCCGTTGTAAAATAGTTGCACTATCAAGAAGATTTTCAACATGGTTGAACCTGGAACATTTACATGGTGTCAGTAAGGAAACCTGCCTCTTCCTCTTTCTCTCTCTCTCTCTCTCTCTCTCTCTCTCTCTCTCTCTCTCGTGTTTGCAGTGCCTTCTAAAAACAATCTTATCTTTCCAAATAAATCATAAGTAGGGATATCAAATGTGTTGATGGTTTCAGCAAGAAACACTAACTCTTTCACTTTAACATGTAAAGTCAGTTTTCCAACAGCAGAAGCCCCCAGACCATTAAGATAGGAGAGACAATTTCCAGGAAGTATGACAAGGTTAGTCAGTTTACTGGATTCTCTGAATCAGAAGGGCATTTCCAGTGACCTTCAGTAGCGTGACCTCAATGCTGAGGAAGAAATCGGCCTGGTTAACTGATGGGGATGTTGATGTCAGCATGGCTTGGTGTTATTGATGAAAGAAATGAAAGAGAAGGCACCACAGGGAAACCACTACTACATCACACCAATAAAAGAACCTCTTCTTTATGACTGCCAAGTTCCCGCATGAGTTTCTCATTCAGAGTTGAGCCCATAGATTTTTTTCCACTCAGCTTTCTCATTAACTTCACCAATAAAACAAAGCCAAGCTTTAATGGTGATTTCATTGACCCAGTCTTGTTTTGCCATCATTAACTGGCATGTCTGGAGGCCCCCGAAAAAACCTGAGCTAGACATTTTGTATGACTGGCAAGTTAAATAGAAAAGTCCCTGACATCCAGAAAACCATGTGTGGAATTGCTGGGATTTACTGAACTGAACTCATGTGCACAGTTCAGCTCTGCCACCACTGATTGGGCCCAGACAAACTCTCTAGGCCTACACTTACTCACTTGTCAAAGGAGCAAAATTATACGGATCTAGCATGGCCGTGAAGATTGAGGGACAACATCACTGTAACATGTCTTGTTCCATGTCTGGCACACACATTATGGGTTCTCAGTAGATGCTCACTCCTCCACTTCCTTTTTTTTTCATTTATCGTTTATTTTATTTTTATTTTTTCCCATCACCACTTGTCCCCTCTATGTCCATTTCCTTCTTTTAAAAAGTGTTCAATTTATAGTAAGAGAGAGCACCCATAATCAAAAATAATTGAAAATAAAACAAAATTCTGAAAAACTACAAAATAATGTAAATATGGAAAGAAATTAAAGGAAAACTTGAGGACTACTCTTATGTGTCAGAACCATCAAATTTGGAAACCCTGAAGTTATATCTAGAAGTATTCCATTTTAAATTGATATCTGAATCCCAATTAATAACCTCTATGAGAATTGAATGGTGTGTGTGTGTGTGTGTGTCCCAAGGGAGTCTGAGGTTCAAGAGAGGCAAATAGCTTCTGAGCCAATCATTATGTGCTCATCAATGTAAATGGACTTACTTTTATGTGCTCTGTTGGACCAAACAGATTTTGTGATGGTGACACAAAGTAGTGACCATAAGCTTATTTATTTTTATTTTTCTTTAGTAATTTTAAGAACTTTGCTTGTTCAGTATATGACTGTTGCATCTTGACAAACAGACAGTAAGGAATGTTTGCCTTGATATTTGGCTCAAATGTTAATTGAGAACACAGACAGACAAAACTCTCAAACCTTTTCTCTAATAATTCTCTAATAGCAATGATTATTGTCCCAAGAGTGGTGGTATGTGTGTACATCTATAGTACATTTATTATTTGTATTAATAACCTTTGACATGTAAACAATCTGGAAATCAAAACATGAGTATTTGGCCAAGGTCACGGAGCCAAAAAAAAAATCTCATGCTATTTCCATGAAGTCTCCTGCTTTTGCTTTTTCAAAACAGGTAAGCTGTTAGGGGACATTCAATTTTAGCTCAACTTATTCTATGACCATTACCTGTAGCGGCTTGATTTCATCAATCATCTATTCATTCACAAGTAATTGTCATTGTTTAAAATATAATGCAGTGTTTCCAATTCCATTAGCACCAACAAGATTACAGCACAGGAATAAATTATATATGTTTGAGTTTATTTAGGTATCAACTATCTGGTCAAAGAAGCAGATATAACCAAAGTCCTTAAGCCTTCAAACCGTTGGACACCAAACCTGGTTTTTTAATACCATTTTTATGCAAATATTAATCACAAGATAATGTAACATTACCCCATTGTTTGAGATCATATGATTTGAGGCTAGTATTCAACACTTTACTTCAACTATCTTTACAGATGACACCATAAGGGAGAAATTGCAATCTCTATAAATGCCAGATGAAGATATTTAAAGGCTCACAGAAATTAATAACCTTACCAAAGAATGATGTGTCAATGGAAAAAAAGGTTTTAAACTCAGATCTCTCAACTTTGAAACACAAGTACTGTCTTTCCTTTACTGTATCCTGTCATTTAGCACCTGTGGTGGTCATCATGCTACATTTCAAAATCTAAATTTTCTCTTTTGTTTTTTAACTGGCCATCATCTGAGTGGCCTGGACCTTTTCTACCCCTTTTATTGCCCTTCAGTAGTTCATGCAATTAATAACCCACAAATAACCTAGAGAACATTACTGTTTGTTAGAAGCACAAATCATCACCTCTAAAAAAAATGGTCTTAATAAATTAAAATCAATACATCTCAGTTTATGTCAGATTTGTATGCACCTGATTTTCCCTAAAATCAAGCGACTAGAGTCTCTCTGTTTTTGTTCCTACAGGCAAATTTAAATCTTGCAAATGTTCAAAATTTAAGAAAATGTATCAGAATATTTGTCATGTCTTACAGTTGAACCTAAGGTTTATTTGATTTCATTACCATTCCGGTTATCAGAGAATTCCACAGAGATGAGAAAAATAGACAAAGCAAAAGCCACAAGCAGTTTTTAGAACTGATTCCGAGCTAACTCTGAGTAAGGGATACTATTGCTTTTTGGTAGTTGAACTAGCAGTATAGTTGAATCTCTATCTAGATAGAAATTTAATAGTGCTTATTTCATGCTCATAGAGTCAGATTTTTGGTCCAATTTGTTTGTAATGAGTTAGAGTAACTGATATGCTAATCACTGTTAGTTAATTAAAAATAGAGTTTCCATTTAGTTACAAAATGCATTAAAGTGCAGAGCGTATCATATGCCAGATGACCTGATTCGCATATTTGAACTCCTAAAATGAGGAGGGAGCGGGAGGAAGTGTATTTGATACGTTGCCAGGCGCGCCGCTAAGTTCCTTCTGGAAATAGATTTGGTCTGATGATCGGGAGGCCTGGGTTCTATTCTGGGTCCTACTGCTGTTCTGTTCTGATGCTTGAGTTTGTCTCTGAAATCCTCAAAGACTCAATTTTTAAGAGCAAAGCATGAAATAGGATTAAAGCATACTCTCTTGAGATTCTATGACCAAGATTCAAAAGCAATTCAGGGGGGTTTGACTGTCTATTCAGCCACTTTCTAGCTCTGTAATCTTGGGGGAAATATGCGAACTCTCTGATCTTCGTGAAGCAGTTGGGGTGATATGAGGAAAAGAGTAGTACTCACATGTCATTGATGCTCAATTACAGGTGATGATGATGATGATGATGAAGAGGAAAAAGATGATGATATGATGATGGTCAGGAATCATAGGAAGAGGAGCAAAACGATGAGCTGGAGAAGAAATAAAGGATATACAAAATATTACTTACTTTACTGATATTGTAAAATTATTTAAGACTCCTGAAAATATGAATACTTTTTTTTTTTTAAGAAAAGAAGGAGCCCAGCTGGCATGGGTCAGTGGTTGAGCACTGACCTATGATGTATCAAGAGGTTACAGTTTAATTCCTGATCAGGGCACATGCCAGGTTGTGGCCTAGAACTCGAGGGTGGGGCGTGCAGGAGGCAGCCAATCAGTGGTTCTCTGTCCTCATGGTTGTTTCTCTCTCTCTCTCCCTCTCCCTTCCTGTCTGAAATCAATAAAAATATATTAGAAAAAAAAGAAAAAAATTAAAATCTATATTGCCAAGACCCGTTTGGCTCAGTGGATAGAGCGTCGGCCTGCGGACTGAAAGGTCCCAGGTTCGATTCCAGTTGGGGGCATGTACCTTGGTTGCGGGCACATCTCCACTGTGGGGCGTGCAGGAGGCAGCTGATCGATGTCTCTCTCTCATCGATGTTTCTGACTTTCTATCTCTCTCCCTTCCTCTCTGTAAAAAATCAATAAAATATATTTTAAAAAATATATAAATATAGGTAACATAATCTAGTGCAGCTATTCCCAAAACATTATGCACAGAGGTTTTGTTGGCCAGTGTTAATCAAACATTTGCTACTATGTATTTCACCACATTTTAGAAAAGATCAACAATTAAACAAAATGTTCTTCAGTAAGGCCTCCCAGAACTTTCAGCACATCAGTGTATAGAGTGATTTCTTCTATTTCCTAGAAATTTATTTTCAACCTTTTTGGAAGAGTGACTTGAAATAAGAGGTTTGGAGGTTATACAGGCCTATAGCTCTACAGAATGAACTTCAGCAAACGTTACAATGCTGAAAATAAGTGAAGGCCTGGGTCCTAGAAACCTGATCAGAATCTCACTTGTCACTCAACTCTGTCACTTCGCCAAACTAACCCTTCCTTGAAAGATGGTTCTGAGGCCTGGGCTCAATACAGGTAATGATACAAGCATGTGACAGAGACTCAATAAGTTAATGGAAACGGAATGATAGATTGCAGGTGCCCAGGCAAAATATCACCTTCCTCTTGTCGAGGCACAAAATGGATGAAATGGTGCCGTCTTTACCCATTCTCCACTTGACATCCATTTCTTATGAAATATCGAAGCCTGCTCCCCACATGGAGGCTACGGTGGAATCAATTTATTGTTGATTGCTTCCTTCTCGAAACAGAAATTAGAGGAAAATGGGACAGGTGGCGAAGAGGAGTGTGATGCCCCAAAAGGAGAAATCTGAACCAAGACCGAAGGGGTGTGCAGAATACCCATTTTGAAGGTAGATGTGTATTAGACGTTAACTGGACGTGGCATGAAACAAACCAATGAGAATAGGCCTCTTCCTGGGAAGGGGGGGTGCGCGTGATTCAAACCACAACCACGTTCACAGATCACCCATTTATGAATCATGGTAATAAAATGGCCATCCTGACAGCGGCTCAGTGACATTTTCCCACAGGCTCAGCTGTATCCAGGCAACCAAAAAATCTTAACTCAGATGGAAAGGAAGGCAGGCTGGGGGTCCAGGAGTCGGGGAGCAGGATCCCGCTGTCTGTTCTCTTTTTCCCCTGAGAGAAGGTGGGGGGTTGATGGTGAAAGGAGCCTCCCGGGACCCTGGTTCCTGCAGTGTGCTTTATTTGCATGTCAGATTCGGCGGACATCAGTTAGATATTTCTCAGCTCTTTCCTAATTCTAGCAGCCGGTAAAGGGGGGATGCTGCGGTCCATTATATCCACATTCACTTTTGATTCATAACTTGCTGTGAGACACTCAACGGCTCAGCAGGAACTGGAGAGAGGAGAACATCTGGCAGAAGTCCAGGTATCCTCTCCTCAGGGGCGTGTGTACTTGAAAATCAGCAGTGGCTGTGGCTGTGATGTTACTGAGAAGAGGTTCTAAGAAGCAACCTTGCCCTGGCTGGGTTGGCTCAGTGGATAGAGCCTCGGCCTGCGAACTGAAGGGTCCTGCATTTGATTCTGGTCAAGGGCACATCCCTGGGTTTGGGGCTCAGTCTCCAGTAGGGGGCGTGCAGGAGGCAGCCGATCAATGATTCTCATCATTGATGTTTGCATCTTTCCTGCTCCCTTCCTCTCTAAAACTCAATAAAAATATATGAAATTAAAAAAAAAAACTTTAAGAAGCAACTTTATGGCAACTATTATGTGGCAAGTTAGAAAAGTATGACATTCCCCCCCCAATAAAAAAGAAGCAAGTTAACTCCTTTGGGATTGTAAGCCATCCTGGTAAACTTCTGACAATTGAGCTGTGGTGACTCAGCAGAGGCTTACAACTTTTAAATAAACATAGTTATGAAAGCCTTTTTTTTCCCCTTTCTTAAAAGCATTGCAGCAGAAATACATTTGTATACATTTTATTAAGTGGCCTGATTTATATCATGGATTGTTAAGCATAAATTTCAAAATATTTATGTCTCTGTGTGTGTGCGTATGCACATATGTTAAATACGATTCATCTTTGCCATCTGCCGATGGAGAATACTCATCCTCACCCAGCTAAGGAGGATGAGGGTGAAAGTATGAAAAGCAAAATGCTAGGTGCAGGGAAACGCTGTAATATCTGTACTACTGCTCTTAAAAGTGCTGCCTATTCGGGAAAGTTAGGGGGAGGTGGGGGAGATAAGAGATCAACTAAGGGACGTGTATGCATGCATGTAAGCATGACCAAGGAACACAACACACTGGGGGGTTAGGGTATGCCCGGGAGTGGGGGGGCAATGGGAAGATAGGTACACATGTAACAAATTAATAAAAAAAATTAAAAATTTTTAAAAATAAATAAATATAAAATATAGCATAGGGAACATAGTAAATAACAGTATAATTACTATGTATAATTACTTGAAATATCAGGGGTGTGGGTGATGCACACACACACACATACACACAAAAAGTGCTGCCTATTGATCTCTTTATCCTCCCCCACTTTTCCAACTTTATTGAGAAACAATTGAAAACTACAACTGTATACATTTAAAGTGTAGAAGGTGATGATTTGATACACATAGTCATTGTGGAACGATGGCTAAAATCAAAATAATTACCAGCTTCATCACCTGCCATAGTGGACTTACTCTTCTGCTAAGTGAGAATGTTGAGGGCCCGCAATGGCATGTAAATTCCAAGGGTGCTTTCACCAGTAACGGCTGGATTTATGATTCTGGGTAGGAAGCTGGTCCCCAGGCTGCCAACAGCTGCCTTCCCTTAGTACTGGGATAACTGCAAGTGCCTGCGGCAGCCTTCGACCAGTAAGCAGTAGATACAGCCAGTTACCTGGCTGCCTGGGTAATGCCCAATTTCCCAGGGAGCCAGTGTATCTGCACCCTTAAGTGTGATCCATTCTGAGAGCTCACCTGTAGGAGCCTGGGACTTTGTTTGATACCTCACTCTTTTTAAATGTATTTTATTGATTTTTTACAGAGATAAGGGAAAGGAATAGCGAGTTAGAAACATCAATGAGAGAGAGACATCCATCAGCTGCCTCCTGCACACCCGCTACTGGGGATGTGCCCGTAAACAAGGTACATGCTCTTGACTGGAATAGAACCTGGGACCTTTCAGTCCGCAGGCCAATGCTCTATCCACTGAGCCAAACCGGTTTGGGCTGATACCACACTCTTGTTTGGACTCTTTCTTCCCCACTCCCTACATTCCTACTATGCTTTCCTGAAACTTCGTCCAGATTAAATGACATTTCCATGAATCCTCAGAAACCCATACCAGTACACTTGGAAAAGAGATGGAAGTAGTTAGACCTGAATTTGGACCGGGCTCAAGGGAGGCTCCTGAGGATGTATCATATTTTGTGTGGAAGAATGATCGATTAGCCAGAAATACAGTCCAGGCAAACGTACCCCACAGGAGATGACTAGATGTCTAAAGACCGTGAGCTCCATAGAAATAACTACATTGATTAAAATATGAATAATTCACAATTACAATAACATCCAGGATTGATTGGGGCTTTGTGTTACGTGCTGTACTGAGACCTTTAATGTCTTTTCCCCATCATTCAGGGCATACAGCCTCGAGGAAAGGAGAAGCTATTACTTTTTCCTATTTTACAGAGGTGCAAATGGAGGCTTAAGAATGCTTGGCAATTTACCTAAGATCACATGGTTGTGGACTTGGATCTGTGTCTATACTTATCTGACTCCCGAGACTAAAAACTCAAACGCTATCTTGCAAGATTTGCTTAGCAGTCTAAAGTTATTCCTGAAGGGGAAAAAAAAAATCAAGGTAAGGTTAGGGACCGTGGCTGATATGATCAAGCTGACATGATAACTAGTTGCAGCAAATGCCACACTTCAATGCACATCTCTGTTCCTTGAATGTCTTCAAGGCCATGGGCACAGCAGGAAGGACTGATGTCCAATGTTGTAGAAGACGACTTTCGTTCTTCCCTCTCTCTCAAAAAATCTACCCTTCCCATCTCCCACCACCACTCACACATCCACCTTGCTCTCCACTACCCTCCCTTCTAAACCCCAGCAGTGTTAACCGGCATCCTCAAGGTCACATGGCCCATAGAAACAAATTTGGCATCTGCCCTGCATCTTCTGAATCCCATCCCAGGAAGGTTTCTTCCAACAATATCATATGAATTCACTGTCTCCCGCCCAAATCCTAGGAAACGTCAGAACTGGGTATGTAGACCGCTCTCCACACATAAGTTTCCAGTGGAGAAGCCAATAACCAATCCTCTGTAAACCTCGGCTTTCTAGAGGAATGCTGCGATTCAGCTGCTGTCATTGTCTGCCTGCCAACCCGCTGTCCTTGGGATTCAGCCTTTCTTTGAATGCTAATTTACAGTGCTTCAAGTAAATCTGAACCAAAAAATTATTAATAAGTACTTTTCCAGCTCAAGTGTAATAGGCCCCATAGAAGACACAAACTTGTTTATTCCACATATTTAAATGTGTCTAAGTGAACTAATCACTTTTCCAGAGTTCTGCCAGGTTCGTGGCTGTAGGCCGAAGCTGGAGATTGGGCGTCTGAAGGAGAGAGGCTGTACAGCCACAGACACTGATCTCTCTGGCATCTGCAGACAGACAGACACTGGCGTCAATCATTTACTGGAACTAAGGTCATAAAGAGAGTTTTTGTTCCTGGATGGATCTCTGACCACATCCAAGGGGTGGAGAGGCACTGGTGCAAAATAGGCAAATCCCAGGCATTGGTCTTTCCTCCATTTGTGTGGGATCATGGGCACAACCCTGGTTTCCACTCTGCCATCTCATTTCCCTGCATGCTAGGCCATTGAACAAAGTTCCCACAGGAATTTGCTAAAGGTTACCCCTTGGTTACAACCAATTATCTTGTGCGCTGATTATTTGTCTTATTTTCTCTCAGATCCGCTCCTTCCTCTTCACTTGTTCTTGGCTAATTCTATTCACTGAGCCAACTTCTGGTTGTGTTTAGGCAATGGGCTGCCCTGGCAGAAAATGGGGGGATCAGAGAGAGGAAGAGGCCAGTCTGTTTTGATCCTCTCTCTGCCGTGGGAGGCACTGCTGAGGGTAGGGATTTATTTTCCATCAGTGCATATCCTCTCAAGCAGGGAGCCTGAACCATAGAGTCTGCCAGCTCCCATTCGCTGGAACCATATCCTGGGCACCGGAACCCAACATTTGTCCCCTGTGCCCCTGGGGATGGTAGCAACCTCTAGTTCAGTGGTTCCCAACCTTCCTAATGCCATGTCCCTTCAATGCAATTCCTCATGTTGTGGTGACCCCAACCATAAAATTATTTTCGTTGCTATAGTTATGAAGTAGCAACGAAAATAATTTTATGGTTGGGGGTCACCACAACATGAGGAACTGCATTAAAGGGACGTGGCATTAGGAAGGTTGGGAACCACTGCTCTAGTTATTGCTACTATCCCAATCGACTCATTATTCCACTTGTGGCCTTTCAGTTTTTCTAGCACCTTTGTGTCTAGTACCCCGATTAAATTCCACACTTTTGTTTGTTTGTTTTAAAAAAATATATTTTATTGATTTTACACAGAGGAAGAGAGAGAGACAGAGAGCCAGAAACATCCATGAGAGAGAGACATCAATAAGCCACCTCCTGCACGCCCTCTACTGGGGATGTGCAAATTCCATTCTTGAGCAACCTGCTGTGGGCTCATTTCCTGATGGGTAAAACCCTTTAATCAGAGTAAATAAGTACAGTAATTCTTGATGTCGGGGTCTCTATCAAATGAACATAGCAAGGTGTCCATTCCCCCAAATGCACCCTGTTCTTATCTTCAGAACACTTGTGATGCACTTCCTTCTATATACATTGACAAGGAACTTCCCTCCCTCGTGCACATAAGTGTGACTTGATAAAGAATTTCCAAAACTTTTCAACCAGGCCTCATTGGCCAGACAAGAATCCTCAAGAAGGAAGAGTTGAAAACTGAGCAGACAAGAGAAATGGCGCTAGGACCAGCCCTAAGAGTCCAAATGCGCATCCATGAGGACACCTGTGGCAGGAACCCAAACTCTGCCCTTCATTTACACACAGTTCCTGTGGATGCGTAGTAGGTACCTGAGTTCACAGGAAGAATAGTGGGAATACTGACTGCTACTAGTATGAAGTGGCAATATTGCTATTTTTAATAGTCAAATACTGATTTACTTATTATATATATATATGTATGTATTAATTGCAGTTGACAGATATTATTACATTAGAAGGAAACACAACTGGTCATATATGTGAATCACAGGCCAATACCAGGAGGGACAAAGGAAACTAGCAGATATGTAATAGTAGGAATCACTTTAGGGATTAAATATGCATTATTTTAATATTGGGATACTAACAAAACTATTAGTATGTACTACTCTCACCATTTTACAGTTAAGAAAACAAGTCCTTATAGCTGAATGGTTATGTTGGTGTCACGTGTCTATGATGAGGGAAAGTGCAGAGGTGTATAACATGGTGGGCCCACTCAAAATCCATAGCCTTGCCAATGCTCCAAGCTGGGAAATGTTTGTCTATGATTGCACACCTCAGATTCTTTTGTTTTTGTTTTCAATGGCACAATTGATTCTTTTAAGGATTCACATTTTAAGAAAATGGTTCAGCATGTAATATATTGTAGGAAAATTGTCACTTACCACGAAGAAAAACGAAAAGTTTTTCCCAGTGAGTGCTGCTCCCTGGTTGAGCACCTATCTATGAACCAGGAGATCACAGTTGGATTCCTGGTCAGGGCACATACCTGGGCTGCAGGCTCAATCCCAGTATGGCACTTGCAGAAGGCAGCCAATTAATGATTCTCTCTCATCACTGATGTATCTCTCTCTCTATCCCTCTCCCTTCTTCTCTGAAATCAATATCCTATTCCTATCTAATAAAAGAGTAATATGTAATTGATCATACCTCCGCTACAGCCATAAGCCACCTCCATCAGCCTATCAGGAACAAGCATGCAAATTAATCCAATTAAATGGCTGTGGCCATGAAGTGAACAGGAGGCTTGGGTTTCCCCGGTGATAAAGGAAGCCAAGTTCCTAGCTGGCCCAGGCCTCCACTCAAGGCTACAAAGTTTCAATTATAGAAAATAAATAAATCTCAGATACCAGGGCTTCCGCTTGGGTCACCCAGGGGTGTGGCCAGCCTGCAAACCACCACAGGCTCCTCACCCAGGCTGCCCCATGCCCCAAGGAAGCCCCCACCCTGATCCAGGACATCCTTCAGAGCAAACCAGCTCGCTCCCAACTGTGCTCCAGGCCTCTATCCTATCTAATAAAAGAGTAATATGAAAATTGACCATCACTCCCACACACAAGATGGCTGTCCCCATGTGATCAAAGATGGTTGCCCCATGTAGACACAAGATAGCTGCCACAAGATGGCCAGCAGGAGAGGGCAGTTGTGCGCGATCAAGCCAGCAGGGGTGGACGGTTAGGAGGGACCAGGTATGCAGGGGAGAGCAGTTAGAAGTGACCAGGCCAGCAGAGGAGGGAAGTTGGAAGCAACCAGGCCTGAAGAGAAGAGCATTTTGGGGGGACCCATGTCTGAAGGGAGAGCACTTGTGGGGGACCAGGCCTGCAGGGAAGGGCAGTTAGGGGCAATCAGGCTGGCAGAGGAGCAGTAAGGCATCAATCAGGCTGGCAAGGGTGTAGTTAGGGGGTGATCAGTCTGGCAGGCAGAAGCAGTTAAGGACAATCAGGAAGGCAGTCAGGCAGGCAAATAGTTGGGAGCCAGAAGTCCTGGATTGTGAGAGGAATGTCCCAGATTGGAGAGGCTTAGCTGAGGGACACACACCCCTGCCCCATGCCTGAATTTCATGCACCAGGCCTCTAGTAAATAGAGGCCCGGTTCATGAAAACTTTTTTTTAATGAAAAGTTTTGAAAAATGGAAACTATGTTTAATGAAAAATTTTGAGAAATGAGTGTTGGGAGTTTTACAGAGGGCAGGACAGAGAGATGTGAGCAGCTCAGAAGCAGGAAGTGCTATGGAACCTGACTGCCATCTCCATTGCCACGGCGTCTCTGTTAGTTCTTGGTGACCACTTCTAAACAAGTGATTAAGCCCTGGCTTTCCTCGCTCTCCCTCTCCAGAAATATCCACATTGTCTAGGACAGCCGGACACAGAGCAGCTTCAGACATACAAATCACTTCCTCGGCTGGTAACTGAAATGTATTCAGACCAGCAAACCAAACCAAAGTCACAGAGAGAATATTATTTGATGCTCTTAACAAGAAACCTTTATGCAACTGTTCTCATCAGTCAGGATAATGCGGTGCTATTTTTACTTCATCTTGGCTCCACAGACAACTGTAAAAGGCTTAGGATCAGTGCCTATTGTCAATAGATGGTCTCTCACGCTGTGGCAGGCTCACTGCTGTGTCCATGAGACCTCAGAAAGGCCCCGGCATGGCTGTTCCAAACAACTCTGCACTCATTTCTTCTGCTATTGAGATAACATTGGGAGCACCACAGCTTAATGTCCTGCTTTCTTCCTCCTCTTTATCCTTCCACCCTCATTGGGAAGTGTGGTGTTTACTTATTAATTTTACATATATATATATATATATATATATATATATATATATATATGTGTGTGTGTGTGTGTGTGTGTGTGTGTGTGTGTAAAATGTATTTAAACTTATCTAATTCCTTATTCCATACTGATCAATTACTAAGATGTTCCATTTCTACATAACATCATTTTAATCTACTCACTTATTCTCATGCCTTCTGGTACACATTATAACCAGTACTCACTTGAACTACTACCATCGTTCTTAGGATCTTTCATTGTTTAGCTTTGTTAAATTTTGCAAGTGAACTATACAATTCAGAATGAAAGTACACTAGAAGAATTCATATAGCTCAATTTTACATATATATGTGTGTGTAAACTATATATGTGTGTGCATGTGTGTATATATATGTATGTATGTGTGTATATATATATATATATATATATATATATATATAGAGAGAGAGAGAGAGAGAGAGAGAGATCAATGAGGACAGATAATCATTGATTGGCTGCCTCCTGCATGCCCACTACTGGAGATGGAGCCCACAACCTGGGCATGTGCTTGATCAGGAATCAAACCATGACCTCCTGGTTCATAGGTTGACACTCAACCACTGAGCCACACCAGCTGGGCTTAATTCAACATTTGTTGAATATTTATTCCATTCTAATTGTAGTGTTTGTTACCGTGAGGATAATAGGAACAAGTTATAGACACATCTTTCAGAAGTTTTAAAAAAAGAGAGGGAGAATTTATTTAAGCCAAAATTGGGAAACTTCTGACTCCTGATTCCACACTGATCAGTTACTAAGCTGTTCCGTTTCTACATAACATCATTTTAATCTACTCATTTATTCTCATGCCTTCTGGTCCACATTATAACCAGTTCTCTCTCACCTGAACTACTGCCATCGTTCTTACGATCTTTTATTGTTTAGCTTTGTTAAATTTTGCAAGTGAACTATACAATTCCGAATGAAAGTGCACCGGGAGAATTCATACAGCTCAATGAATTATCCCAATGACAAAGTGCGTGTGCAGCACCTCTGCCCCAATCAGCAAATGGAAAACCACAAGCACTCAGAAGCGACCTCTCTAACTCCTTCCCTTCTCATCCCCCAAGACAGTCGGTATCCCTAGTGCCAATCCTATAGATCTGGTTTCCAAGTTCATATAGATAGAATCATACAGTATGTTTTCTCTTATGCCTGACTTCTCTTATTCAGTACTTTATTGGTCTCGTTCCTCAACATTATACGTAGTGGTAATTTGTTTATTCTCATTGCTGCAAAATATTTCATTATATGATTATACTGTAATTAATTATCCACTCTACCCTTAATTAGCATTTGGATATAGTACACATGATGTTGCTATAAATTTTTTTGCACATCTCTTTTGCATATCGGCATGCCTTTCTGCTGGGGAATGCATCCAGGGGTGGGATTAATGACTGACCCTGTGACATGCAACTCCAGCTGGAGTGTCAGGGGCAGTCAAGGTCTGGGATTTACACTCCCATTAGCAGGTCAGGAGTGACTGTAACACCCAGTTTATTCCACAAGACAATCTCTCTTATTTACTTGCTGAAATGCAAATGTGATCATGTGACCTCACCCCGTTGAATTTATTTTAATTGCTGCTTTTTCGCCTTTAGGATAATGTTTCAAATTCACTGGTACTTAAAAGGCCACAGAATCTGGTCTCACCTCTGCAGACTAATCTTACATGTACCGCTCTGCTTCTGTTGTCTCCACCCTAACCACACTCTGCCTTTTCCAGTTTTACATGCTCACTGTATTCTCACCCACCTCTCAGCTCAGACTCATCTCTGCTGGGAGGTTAAATCAGAACTACCTGTCTCATATTGTTTTCTGGCTCCTCCTCCTCCTCTCAAACTGGTTCCCTCTCACATACCCCTATCACATACCCTTAACCAGCATAAACTTCCCTCATGGTACAACTTAGTGGCCAAATGGCACCAGTTCCTCCTTTATTTACCTGTCTACTCTCTTTCTTCCTCACTAGAATTTAAGCACCAAAAGAAGTGAGAATTTCACAATTTGTTCATGTCTAAGTTTCCAGCATCTAACGGTACTCAGCATCACTTTGGTGCTCGGACATGTTTGCAGAAGGAGTGGACACATAAATGAGGAAACCTCGGCATATTTGCACACTTCCCCTTCCCCTCAAACTGGTTCCCTCTTCTTTCTTTAACTGGAAATTTGTACTCATCTGTAAAATCCCAGCTTAAATACCGTTTCCGTAGGGACACTTTCTTTGACTCGACAAGCTAAGTTAGTAAACCCTTATGCAGCGGTTCTCAACCTGTGGGTCGAGACCCCTTTGGGGGTCGAACGACCCTTTCACAGGGGTCGCCTAAGACTATTGGAAAACACCTATTTCCCATGGTCTTAGGAACCAACACACCGCTCCTCGGTGTAGCAAAGTGTAGCAATGTAGTTTACTGTTGTCATATGAAGACTGTTACCCATGCTACACCACGATTCAAGACAAAATTTCATTTATTTGTCATTAGAAATAAATATTTCACAATATACGATTACATATTGTTTTGTGATTAATCACTATGCTTTAATTATGTTCAATTTGTAACAACGAAAATACATCCTGCATATCAGATATTTACATTACGCTCATAACAGTAGCAAAATTACAGTGATGAAGTAGCAACGAAAATAATTTTATGGTTGGGGGTCACCACCACATGAGGAGCTGTCTTAAAGGGTCGCGGCCTTAGGAAGGTTGAGAACCACTGCCTTTATGGATGTTATTATAGCCATTCCTGAGCTTCCACTTTATAACACTTGGTCTACTCTGAAAAGATCAATTAACATTTTTAACTTTTTTGCTATGATCTTTATCCGTTGCTATGTTGTAAATTCTAAAAAGGGCCTGGATATCAGCTTTTTTTCATCATTATCTCTTATGCCCAGCGCAGTACTGCACGTACATAGTGAGCTTCCTAATTCTCAAAGGCAAATACTCAAATTCAAAATTTCCATTCCAAAAATATTGTCCAGCTTGTCTCATACAGCTGCAAATCTAGTTTGATGCATGCATAAAGTAGGTGCAGACTGGAGACAGAGCACTCATAAAGGAAATGGCACAAACTCTCAGCTGTACATGCAAGACAGACGTGGATATGCACAGATGCTGCAGGAGAGAGGGCAACCGTGTACAGCGGCATGGCGAGAAAAGTAGACAATGTGTGGGGGCAATTGTGAGAAGGCAAGTCTAAGCACTGGTGCGTTGTTGTTCTGCTTTGTTTAGTTCTTGTAATTAAATGTGTGTGTTTTTAACAACCATCCTTTATCACCATCTTCTCCAGCAGCATCCATTAACAGTATTAAATAATTTTCAAAATATTTATAAGACACTCTCTGTGCTCCCAGAGCACCAACTTACAAATACCAAGGCTTGTTCAAGAATGGGCAATCAGAATATTGGGAAATGGCTCAGGCACGCACACGCGTGCGCGCGCGCGCGCACACACACACACACACACACACACACAGGCACATTTATTTTCACACCTCCAGTTACTTTGTATGAGAGAATAAACCATAGTATTAGCTATTATTTGTTTTGCATTTATATGTCATTAGTTGTCCTATAATTATCTATCTATCTATCTATCTATCTACCTACCTACCTATCTATCATCTATCTATCTACTTGCCTACCCATCCATCTATATTTTGGGGTAGTGAACATAGCCTAAGTCAATACCTCTTCAATGAATCATGTCTTAACCTGGAAAAATCATATATTTTTCTGATGTTAAAATCATCTTCATCATCACTACATTTTATTGAGATTCTAGAATACGTCAGCCCCAAAGTAGACCATTAGCACTCAGAGATAGGAAGCAAGTGCTGGGGAAACTCATGAGATGATTCTATCAGATAATCAGGGTGATAATGATGAGTAAGAAGAGAATGAGGTAGAGGAGGAGGAGCTTCATGCGAGGTCTGCAAAAGTAGAGAGAAATGATTATGGCGGAGGGAGACAGCTCTCCAAGAAATCCCCTACACACTGACATTCCCCCTCGAGCAAGCTGGGTCAATCAGACTTTCCTTCTGGGAAATGTGCAATTACGACGGAGGACGCTTTACTGAGCTCGCCTTTACTTGCCTAATAGAGGCCATTTAACATGGCAAAAATATGCTGCCCGCATGAAGCAAAAGAGAAAAGCGATTTGTGTATAAGAGAACATGGTAGAAATTTAGAGAAAAGCAGAAGCGAGAAGAAAGACTTAGGATTACCTGATTCTTAATGGCTTTCTCAGTTCTCTCCTGGAGAGTCCCTGCTACCTTTGTGCTCCTGAAGGAACCCCTATAGTTATCTAAAATAGGAAATTGCATATGGCTTCTCCATGAATTATGACCTTTTTATTAGGAGGCTACATCTCAATTTTATCTTTGAAAGTTCCCTATGATCTCCATGGATAATGGGAGAAAAGCTGTCAAAATTCTTAGTTAAATAAATGTACCAGTGAGAGAGAGAGAGAGACAGAGACAGAGACAGAGACAGAGAGAAAGAAGAAGAGGAAGAAGAGGAAGAAGAAGAAGGAGGAGGGGGAGGGGGAGGAGGAGGAGGAGGAGGAGGAGGAGGAGGAGGAG
>JAAGEH010000452.1:8751967-8835625 GCA_011751065.1 Lasiurus cinereus | reverse complement strand
AGGAGGAGGAGGAGGAGGAGGAGGAGGAGGAGGAGGAAGGAGGAGGAGGAGGAGATGGATGAAGAGGAAGGGGAGGAGGAAGAAGAAACTGAAGGAAGGGAAGGGAAGGGAAGGAAAAGGAAGGAAAGGGAAGGGAAGGGAAGAGAGTAAGAAAGGGAAATTTAGGAGAGTGCTACTAACTAGGCTAAGTCTCGAGGAATAAGGAAAAAAGTTTAGGAACCGAGTCCAACCTTGGCTCCCAAATGTCAGTTGAGATGCTCCACATCACATCTGAGTCCCTGGGTCCTCCCTATGCAGTTCCAACTTAATCTGGGAGCTCTGGGATTCAGCAAGGGGATAGGAGAGTGCTGAAAGGATCCAATCTCTTCCTGCCATCGCCATTGTCAGCACTGTCTCAGGGCCACGCCAGTTGGAGCCAGCAGGGAGAGCTGCAGTGCAGCCCAAAGCAGAGACGGATGGAAGCCGGAGAAAGGCACACAGGTAGACCCACATCTCTGGCTGCGTTAAGTCATTCTCTATTCCAAAATTAGTCAGGCCTCCACCAATTTAATAAGGTTCCCTCTTTTGTTCTCACTCTCTCTCCCTCCTCTCTCCTCCCTCACCCCCTCCCGCCCTTTCACTCAAACAAAATAAGAGTCAAAGAAACATCAAACAAGCCCACAGCAAACAACCCTAATAATTAGCTCTGCTTTTTGGAGAATGGCACCTTTTGTTATCCGTCAGGAAAAAACGTTGCTCAGTGGCCTCCCTGGAGCGCACCTTTCCTCCCGCATGTTTAGTCTAGCACTGGTGACACACTGCGTCTTGAGAGGAAAACTAGGTTTCCTTCTCGCTGAAAATGAGAAAGAGGAACTGTTCACATTATAAACTCCTTTCAAGGTGGGACTAAAAACATGTAATCCTTTTTCTTCACGTCTAGCACAAGCCGCAAGAGACCATTTTATGGAATTCACACAAAGCGTGTTTCCGAACCCAAAAGGTATTGGATAGAATTGATGTCCACTGTGTGAAAAGAACTGTACCT
The DNA here is from genome assembly GCA_011751065.1 of Lasiurus cinereus. NCBI lineage: Eukaryota > Metazoa > Chordata > Mammalia > Chiroptera > Vespertilionidae > Lasiurus > Lasiurus cinereus. The sequence goes on along the minus strand of JAAGEH010000452.1, from coordinate 8,834,601 downwards.
CCTATTACAAAAAGCCAGATATTCATACACAGTTTAGCCCAGCAACTCTTTGCTTCTTGTCCTTCTCTTAGATATAATTAAAAAATATGTTTTTTAACTAATAGCAGAGCCACTTCTAACCTAATTGGCAGAAAGTTGAGTGTTTGTGTTTAGGTGTATTTTGCACAAAATTGGTGCTCTCTCTCTCTCTTCTCTCTCTCTCTGACTCATGCTATCTGAAGTCTGAGAAAGAATAAAATCTAGTAAACTTGTGCCTAATCAAAGCGTAGATTCTACTGGGATAAGGTTCAACTTTGAGCTACGCAAAAGATGGCTAAAAACATTGACTTAGAAAAGTGACCATGTTCAAACAATAACTAGGTATGAAATTTTGGACAAGATACTAACTGCACTATACTGTACTCTAGTTTTCTGATATACTTCATGTGTGAATATATCTATTTACTTAGAATACATTCGCCCACTGTTTTATTTATAAATGGGGGATTGTAGGAGATCAACCAAAGGACTTTTATGCATGCATATTAGCTTAACCAATGGGCAGGGAGACTGGGGCGGTGAGGGCTTGCCCGGAGGGGGTGGGAGTAGCCAGGGTGGGGTTGATGTGGGAAAAGGAGACATATGTAATACAATGGTACCTCGAGATACGAGTGCCCTAACATACGAGATTTTTGAGATACGAGCCGTCGAGCAAGCGATTTTTGCTTTGAAATACGAGCAACATTTGAGAGAGGAGTCATCGCGCGGATCGGCCCGCTGCACATGACCCACCAGTTTACCGCGACTGGAGTGTCTCATAGTTTCCCACGCCTCAAGGTTACTGAAGGAATTAAACTCGTATCTCGAGATACCACTGTATTTTAAACAATTCTTTACATTGTCACAGCTATTATAGGCTAAAGGAAAAAAGAAAACTGCACCTATATCCTTTGCTCTCTCTTCCACCTTTCACAAGAAAAGAAAATGTTGCCCCAACTGATGTGGTTCAGCGATTAGAGCATCAGCCAATGCACCAAAAGGCTGTGGCTTCTATTCCCAGTCAAAGGCACAGACCCGGGTGGCAGGTTTGATCCCTGGCCCCAGTCCGATGCCAGAGAGGAAGCAACCAATGGATGTGTCTCTGTCACATGGATGTTTCTCTCTCCCCACCGCCCTCCCACACTCTGTAAAAATCAATGCCAAAAATATCCTCAGGTGAGGATTAACATAAACACACACACACACACACACACACACACACACACACACACACGCATCTAGTTCTGTACAACAAATTTCACTGGAGATATAACCCATGCAGTGAGTGAGATCACTAACCTAGAAACTAAAGTTATGAAGGTAAAATTTTTAAAAAATCCAGCCTTTTGGAAAAGAAAGTCATGTGGCCCATTCGTGCCACAGGCATTTGAAGGAGCATGGCAGGGACCACCTCCAGTGCCTTGCCAGGGCCCTGGCTAAGAGGCGAGCCCTGAGTAAGCATTTCCCAAAATGCGGCCTCCGCACCACTGCTGATGCCGGGATGAGTGACAGGTGCAGGGGAGGTTAAAAATAGTACCATCACCTAAGGAGTTTCCCTTTCAGGGCTATTTCTGTCCTCCAGGTCACACAAGGTAGAAGGTTTCGGTTTGGTGGTGGCTGTTCCCGCCTCTAAACCTCTGCTCATCCTCTCAGCAGACGGAGCAGACCTCCAGGCAATGGTTTCCAGCCAGAATCAAACGCCCCGCCCCTTTTTAAACTTGTAATGCCTTTAAGGTAATCTTCTTTCTGTTCTGAGCTCGTTTTCCATTTATGATGAACCCTTAAGGTTTATTTTTACATGAAAGTATTTAAAAATAAATATCCATTGACCGGTTGGGCTCAGTGGATAGAGAGTCAGTCTGCGGGCTAAAAGGTCCTGGGTTCAATTCTGGTCAAGGGCATGTACCTTGGTTGCGGGCACATCCCCAGTGGGAGGTGTGCAGGAGGCAGCTGATCGATGTTTTTCTCTCATCAATGTGTCTAACTCTCTCTCTCCCTTCTTCTCTGTAAAAATAATAATATATACATATACTTTTTAAAAAAAGAATTTAAGTTTATGACTTTAGATTAACGTATTAGGTAAATCAGAGTTTACATGCTCTACTGGTACAGGAAAATATTTAAAATGTGACCATCAGTGGATAGATTAGGTGTGCATTTGACAGCAGAGATGAAAGAGCAGATGAAAGTAGAATGAGCTACAGTTGCATTGGTAGGACATACCTAGCAAGGGGTTGGTATACAGATATCTCAAGAACCTTTCCTCAGTGATCAAATAACGAACCATCTCCTCCAAAGAAGCGCCTGGGTAATTGTCAACTCTGGATTTCTAGGATCCGCTGCAACGTAGACCCTACAGCAGATTCTCAATGATTGTTCTGGAGATGCATCCGTGAATGAGCGGAGAGAAGGATGAATCAAAGAGACAGCCTCCCATTCATACAGCCAGACATCCTCACGTGTGTACTTCCTTAATCTTCCTCCCAGAGTTACTATGACTACAAACATGTGAGCTGCCAACTTTCCGCCGGAGCCTCTAAACAGGATTCCAGGTGAGAAAGTGTCCTTGGCGGAAACCCAGCAGAGCCGGCAGCAGCTCGCAGGAGGAGATCGGCACCGACTTCAGCGAAAATCAGACTCATCCTAGCTGAACTAATCTGTGACTACAACAACCAAAAATCCCTGCAAGTCTCTGTGGTGGGGCGCCGAGAGGAAGCACTGAGATGAGCCGGATGAATGGCTGAGAGGTGCACAGAGGTCTGTCCAGAACAATACAGTGGTACCTCGAGATACGAGTGCCCTAACACAGGAGATTTTTGAGATACGAGCCGTCAAGCGAGTGAGATATTTTTGCTTTGAAATACGAGCAACATTTGAGATACGAGTAATCGCGTGGATCGGCCGGCTGCACACGACCCACCAGTTTACCACGACTTGAGCATCTCATAGTTTCCCATGCCTCCAGGTTACGGAACGAATTAAACTCGTATCTCGAGGTGCCACTGTAATACTTATTAATGGAGCCTTGCCTCTATCAAGCCATAGCACAAGACTCTCTTGTGAGTCAGCGGCAGGACACCAGACCGCTCCACAGGATATCCGAGGAGAGAGGGATCCTTGTGGACCACCACGGTGTTTCCTCATTTGGGTCCCCTCTTGCAGGAAAATGGGACACTGAGTGGATTTGTATCCTTTTGAAGCCTTAATTGATCTCAGGGGCTTTGCTGGCCTGCATGGTACAATAATACATAGGACCCTGGTAAAAAAAAATAATGAATAAAATGAGGTGATGTGCAGAGAAAGATGAAAAGGGGGAGTTAGGAGGCTGGCTTAGACTGGGTTGTCAGGGAATGCTGCCTGAAAGGAAGTGTTTGGGCAGTTGTGTGCAGAGCTCACAAGAGGCCTTTCTGAAGAAGATATAGAAACAGAATAGTCCAGGAAGACAAGAAAGGAAACCAGTTCCCAGGACAGAAATTAGCTTTGTGGTTACTGTTTGTTTTCATTATTTTCTAGACTTAATAAGAATGCCAGTGTGCCAGGAATGAATAAAAGAAAGGAAAAAAAATGGGGAAAGATAAACATGAGCCCCATCACCTAGGAACTGCAGGCTATGTAGCCACTGCTATGTTATAAAATGTATATAATCTGAAGGAGAGCCTTTGATATTTAAAAGGGCATGGGCTGGTGCATGGAGAAAACATAGGTGTGGCATGAAGAGAAGATTAAAATAGAGACAAATACCCTATTTTAGGTGTAAAAAGTAGTAATGAGTCAAAGTTGATTTCCAACTTTCTAGCATGAGTGATTTTAATATGCTGCCATTATTTACTGAAAAGGAGAGACCAACAAAGAAACAGGCTTAGGACTTGGGAGCAGAGAATAAAGGGTTTGCTCTTGGTCATGCTAGTGTTCAGGTATGTATACATATAATATCTAATTGGATATTTCAAAATCCACATTTGGATGAATAAACCTGGAGTAGAGCAAAGGTCAAATTGGAGTCATCGGCATTGAGTTGGTAGGTGAGGTCACAGAAGCTGTTAATGATAATGAAGAAGATTCCTTGTGGTGATTAAAAAATAATAATAGCTTATCTTGAAAGACAAATGTACATCACCTCTCCCAGTCCCCAGGCACAAAACCATTTTGCGAGGTAGATCATAGGTTATCACTAGCTGGCTGTCAGTAGCTGGCTCTTTGCTCTTGTCTACCATTTAATCAAATTTCCATTTGTCCAAAGCCTTTCAAATGACTTTGGATATCTGATGTTGCTTATGGATGCTTAAGTTGCTAAATGTCAATGGATTTACTCTGCTTTCAAAGATTTTTCAACACTCATTCAAAATCTAGTTTAATCACAACAAAATACCCCGAATCTTCAAAATATCAAAAAAAAATTTTAATTAGCTTTAAAATACCACATGCTCTTAATTTACTGTGCCACATGATCAAAATGATTAACATTTATTCAAAACACACGTACAAAACTATGAGGAAGGATGGCTTTGATGTAGGACTGGCGAGGACTCCCCTTACATAGTAGCCTTTTCCATAAAATGTAGGAGAGTCCGTTTCATCCGGTTGGAGAAGATGCTAATTAGTAGAATATCCTTCTTACTCTGTATTTCTGCTGGGAAACACTGTAAATAATCACTCCCCATGTTCCCCATAGTGGTGGTGCTTCTAGGATCACACTTTGAGAGCGCTACCTTATTCTCACAGGAAGGTCAACAGACGGAACATTTTCTTATGATCTGTTTGCATGTAATAAGATATGAAGACATTTTTCCCTAAGGACGGGGCCCGGGACCTTACCAAATGTACAGAACGAGGTGGAACACCGTCCAGATCTCCCTCTAAGACAAAGGAATGTGTTCCTCAGTCACTGGTGCTGCCACCAGCTGCCAGCCCTCAGCTGTCAGCATCTTGGAGGACTGCCTGAGAGGAAGACAGCTGTCTTGTCAAGATCACATCCTCTTCCCAGGGGGTAGCCTGCATCAAATGGCTTTTAAGGCAGGAGCATGAAAGCGACCGCTCCACCACTTAGGACACTATCGGGCAGAACACACCAGTGAGAAATCGTACAGGTCTCCATCTCAGGGTCTGCTTCTAGAAACCCAAATGAAGACAGGAGTGAACTGATACACAGATTTTGCTCACATTTGCTGAAAGCAGCTCACTCTCTCAAATGTAAGCTTTAGAAAAAGGAGTGGGGCCGAAACCGATTTGGCTCAGTGGATAGAGCGTCGGCCTGCCGACTGAAAGGTCCCAGGTTCGATTCCGGTCAAGGGCATGTATCTTGGTTGCGGGCATGTCTCCAGTGGGGCGGGGGAGGGGGGCATGCAGGAGGCAGCTGATCGATATCTCTCTCTCATCGATGTTTCTAGCTCTCTATTCCTCTCTCTTCCTCTGTAAAAAATCAGTATAATACATTTAAAAGAAACAAACAAACAAACAAATAAATAAAAGAAGAAAAAGGAGTGTGAATTCTAACTATGTCCTATAGAAAGCTGAGCATTTCAGACATAGGACTAAATTCTACTGCCAATATACCATGGCGAGTCCATTCAATGAAGAAGAAAGAAATATCAGATATACATGTGGATATGAATTGGGTGAGGGCAATGTGTCAATATGGGGCACACTGAGGATTTGGTGCTACCTCATGTCAAGTTTGTATTGGTTTCCTTCCAGCCACTTCATACACAGATGGACCTGTTAGATTTAAGAGCCTGGGGCCAGGCAGACAAGAGTGCCTGCTGTATCCTTGGTCTACAAGATTGTCCGAATAGAGGGAGGTAGATAACTAGCTCTGAGAGCAGGTTGATATCAGGGCTATGGATGCCTTCTTTGAAAGGGTTCGTGTCCATAGCCACCCTTCAAACCTGAGGCTTGAAATCCCACTATTTGGAATTTAAGACAGGAAGGAGGGATAAAAGTCGGAAGCTATTCGAAGTTAACGAGAACATGAAGCTCACTTGTTCTCAGACACAGTAGGGAACCTCACAATAAAACCTGTTTCCTGCTCAACATGGAGAGAGCGCCAATTCCCTGGGGGCGCCCAAATGTTCCTGTTCTGACAAGATTCCATCCGCATCTTGCCTCTTCCTCCAGACCTGCCTACTATGAGGAGGAACAGACACAATTCACCCACTTCAACTTCTCAGGTCTCTGTCCCATAAAAAGAAAATAGTAGCCAAAGCTCAATAACTTCAATAGATGGGGTGTCTCCAGTAGGTTCACAATTCAGGCTCACTGAGGAGCAAAAGGATGAATCGAAAAATACATGCAGCCGACACTGGTTTGGCTCAGTGAATAGAGCGTCGGCTTGCGGACTGGAAGGTCCCAGGTTCGATTCCGGTCGGGGGCATGTACCTTGCTTGCGGGCACATCTCCACTGTGGGGCGTGCAGGAGGCGGCTGATCGATGTCTCTCTCTCTGTCATCGATGTTTCTGAATTTCTATCTCTCTCCCTCTCTATAAAAAACCAATAAAATATATTAAAAAAAAAAGAAAAATACATGCATATATTTTACAGAGGTGATGTCCGTATTTTGGCATATCATTATATTAGTTTCCAAGTATAACTACTGAATTCAAGACAAATAATTGTTTCTTTATGATAAAGAATGCATGCCCCCCCCCCCCGCGTGCCCCACATTTCACACTTCACACCGCTTTGAGATTTAGTAAAGATTTAAGCAGTTACATAGTCACTAGAGGTCACCCTTACAATTTTGAATCTTACGAACGTGTGTAGGTTATTTAATTCAAATGTTAACTCATGACATGTAAAGGTTTTAATGATGATCCCTGAATTTAGCTACATAAACTACTTAAGTGCTCCATGTGCCTTTTTGGTTATTAAATGCATCATCGGTGATTTCATGGCATGTGTTTAAGAGGAGCTGGAAAGTAAGTGAAACCTGATATCAAAGCACGCAATAAATGTACAGCAAAATACCATGTCATCACTTGTGCTCTCACGAGAAAAACTGACCTTAGATCTGCTGTAACTGTTGTTACAGGTCTTTAGAAAGGTAACGCATGGACAGCCTCGTTCTCATAAACGCCAGTGATCGTCCCATGGATCCACAGGGGAGCTAAGTCACAGCATTTGGCTCCTCACCCCAAGTGTCAGTAGGGTTCTCAGACACAAACAGGAAAGGAAAACATAGACATTTGCAAATGACAGGGGAACAGCAAAGAGAAACAAAGCCCTCTTTAACCGATCTGTGACCATCTTTGTTCTCACACCCACTGCAAACCTTCCAGGGAATTAGCACGTGGCAATCAATCCTGGCTCTTTAGACAGGCGCCAGCTTTTAGATGTCATTTGATTTCACATCTACCAGGAGGCAAGAGTTTACGGAGTTAGGAAACGACTGGAAGGGCAGGAGGCTGGACAACTAGGCAGAGGCTGTGGACAAGGGAAGTCACCCCTTCACCTGGCACCTGTAGTCAGGTGACTAGGAGCCTGGGGCATATTCTGAGTGGGCATATGCAACCTCAGGAGGTGAAAAAAGAAGGAAAAAATAAGTTTGAGGATGGAGGAAAACTGATAATAATGACTGGAGGCTGTAGAGCCAGATTGCAAGGATGGAATCTCATTTAAGCTACTGAGAAGGAGCGGACCTTGAGAAAGTGAGAAGCATCAATTTTCCCAAATTGTAATGGTAACATGATAAGGTCAAAATTTGCTTTCTATATGCATTACACAGGGATAGGGAGATAGGTATGCATGCATTCACACACACATAGATACACATATACACATTCATTTGCATAGACAGACATATAGGCACACACACACACACACCTCCACGTCTAAGTGCTTGGCCAAAATTGATGTTCAAAAGTCTTCCTTCGGTATTATGTTAGCTGAGGAAAGCACCCCCCCTTAATCAAAACCCAGGAAATATGGACCTAATATACAATTGGGTAGGGGGGGGAGATAGGATTTTGAAATTGAATCTGAAAACCCAGGCGATTTAGGCACCATAATAATATGGCTAAAACTGATTTCCACTCCTTCGGTCTCTCTGAAAGGCATCATAAACCATTTATTGATCTTTCCAGAAGAAGAAATAAGGGAAAAAATAGGTCCATTGACCATGAAGTCAGGCCATCCAATTTCATTTACTCACTTGAGCACTGGGCCCGCCAGACTTTCGCAGGGGGCTTAGCTGTACTAAACATAAAAAAATCAATATGAAGGCTAGACAGTGTGGCTCAGTGATTGAGTGTCAACCTAGGAACCAGGCGGTCATGGGTTAGATTCCCAGTCAGGCTGAATCCTCAGTAGAGGACATGTAAGAGGCAGCCTATCAATGATTCTCATCATTGATGTTTCTATCTCTCTCTCTCCCTCTCCCTTCCTCTCTAATATATATATATATATGTATATATGTATATATGTATATACATACATACATACACACACACATACACACACATAAATATATATAATATAAAATAAAATTATAAAAAATGAAAAACAAAGATACCCATGAGTAGAGGCCTCTAAACTCAAGAAAGGGGAAAGCTAACGCACAGTATTCAGGAAGGCCACTAGAAATGGTCATTAGAGGTCCCAAGGCTGGCTCTTCTGACCTCATATATGAGGGCTAAGGCTGTATCCAGCCATGGGTGTCTCCAGCCTCAGCCTGGAGAACACAGAAAGCTGTGATGAAAACCACAAAACACAGACAAGGACATGCAAGGATATCCGTTCATTCTATCTCTAAGGCATTTGCTTAAGAAGTGAGAGAAAAACACGATCGCTGTCAATGTTTATGATCCAGAGCCAAACAACCTATCTGGAGAGCTTAGCATGTATGTGTCTTTCGATGCATACAGGGGACTGCTGTTTGGAAATGGCTATCAGAGCACCTCTGCGGCCACGTTGCTCTGTGGACTAACCTCTCTAAGACAACTCCCCTATCATCTAAAATGGGGCGACAACACCGACTTCTCACAAGTTTGGTAAAGATGACAAATGAACCACAATGAGAAAGCACTTCAAGAAGTTCAGCACGGTGCCTGATAAGTACCTAATAAATAGTAACTGTTATAATTATTATCACCATCATCAATATTATAAAGCAAAAAGAAAAAAAAGGAAGAAAGAAAATGTCCTTACTGTTTTAGTTTATTTTTTAATTAATGTATTACATGTATACATATCTTCCCATTGCCCTGCCCCCTTCCCAGACATACTCTAATCCCCCAGTGTCTTGTGTTCATTGGTTATGCTTATATGCATGCATACAAGTCCTTTGGTTGATCTCTTATCTACTCCACCTCTCCCTAACCTTCCTGCTGTAATTTGACATTTAGTTTATTCTTGAGATTGACTTTTCTACTCTGTTTGCAATTCTAAGAACTGCCTTTGACAGAAGGGGCTACCAAGTTTTCTCTTATTTTCTTTTGCACCATGTAAGAGTTTTTACACACACAAAACAGTTGTGAACTTGTTTTTTTTGGTCAACAGGGATAATATAAACATGGTACCTACTTCCCCGTGTTTCAAGGAAGCTATTATCTCCAGAGGCAGAGGGAGGGAAAAGGGACCTCTAAGATTCCTTAGAAAGAAGAGGACCTAGCTTCCCAGCCACTTGGATTTTCTCAAAGGATGCTCACCCTGCATGAGAATAGCTCCACTGAGTGGATGAAGTATGTCTAAAGTTGCTACCAAAAAGGGAAGTGTCTTCCCATAAAACAATAGCAAAGACAAAAATAGACTAATTTCGTATGTCTTAATTTTTACTCTTGAACTGATGCAGAGTTGACCTCATAAACAAACTGAGTTGAATAGTCATCATTTGGAGAGCATTGGAAAGGACCTGCACTCTCCCCAAATACCTATCCCATGTGTCAGTCCTAATTTGTCCTTGCACAGCAATATATGTCCTCACGTGTCTCCACACATGTCCTATAAACCTTGGTTAAACACAGGGTGTTCAAAAAGAAGACAAGTATTAAATATTTTTTGTTGAAAACATCTTAGTAGAGACTCTCATCATAGTATCTAGGGGAACTCTCCCCCCTCAAAAAGATAAATTCAAGAAGAGGGGAGGAAGGTTTTGAAAGGAAATATGAGCCCCAACGACTGAGTTTTCTGAAATCATTAATCAATCTGATTATTCATCTATGTTTTTCACTCCTAGATTATTTTAAAGGATCCAATATTTGCCATGACACATGCTAGATACAGATGTTGGAATACACCATGAATAAGACTTAGTCTCTGAAGTCAAGGAATTCCCATTTAAGCGGAAATACATTTTTAGTTCAGCAGTTGTTTTGCTAACTTTATGATGGATGATTTAAGAGATGCCCACAGTAAAGACAGCAGAAAATTCCAGGGATAATCCTCTCATTGTGATTGGAAAGGCATAGAACAGGCAGCATTTCAGATGAATCTTGAAAAATGAATAGTTCACCAGAGGGACAATTTTGCACTGGGCAGAGGCTGATGGGAGTTTTATTAAACAATTACATTATTTGAGCAGTAAAATGTACCTTCATTGATTTTTCACATTGCAGTGTTTGTCCTTTTACTATTATGATACATTGTGAAAGAAATGAGACTAATACAATCCTACATGTGGAAGGCATAATAATGTTAAAGCTAAAATATAATCACCAATATTATATAGGAATTACTGTGTGTTGCACTGCCTCAAATGTTCTACATACATCTTCTCATTTCATCTGGACTAAGACAATATAAAGAAGCAATAGCAGTCCCATTTTACAGATGAGAGAAGTAAGAATCAGGCAAGAGAAGCAAATTTCCCAAATGTCTGTCAGATTGAACCTCAAATTCATGGCTGGTTTTCTGATTCTGGAATCTATGCTCCTAGTGCTGATATACTTTCACTTTTCTGATATACTTTCACTTTTCCATATTATCCAGTGATTGCTATTAAGAGGATGGACCACTGACCAGCATGACCAAAATCACCCAAGAGCCGAAACCGGTTTGGCTCAGTGGATAGAGCATTGGCCTGCAGACTGAAGGGTCCCAGGTTCGATTCCGGTCAAGGGCATGTACCTTGTTTGCCGGCACATCTCCAGTGGGGGTGTGTGCAAGAGGCAGCTGATTGATGTCACTCTCTCATTGATGTTTCTAGCTCTCTATTCCTCTCCCTTTTTCTCTGTGAAAATCAATAAAAATATATTTTTTAAAAAATCACCCAAGAACATATCCTATATAATAAAAAATATGCTAACTGACCATCACTCCAACACACAAGATGGCTGCCCCCATGTGGACACAAGTTGGCCGCCACAATATGGCCAACATGGGAGGGCAGCTGAGAGGGAGGGACCAGGTCTGCATGGGAGGGCAGTTAGGGGCAAACAGGCTGGCAGGGGAGCAGTTAGGCATCAATCAAGCTGGCAGGGGAGTGGTTAGGAGGTGATGAAGCTAGCAGGCAGATGTGATTAGGGGCAATCAGGAAGGCAGGCAGGCGAGCAGTTGGGAGCCAGCAGAGGCCTAAAGGAGCAGTCAGACATTCCTCGAGAGGTCCCAGATTGGAGAGGGTACAGACTTGGGTGAGGGACACACAATCCCATGCATGAATTTCCTGCACTGGGCCTCTAGTTAGAAATAAAGATTCTGGGACCCATTCCAGATTTCCTGAGTAAGAAGTTGCATTTAACCAAGATCTCAGGTGATTCAATATGCCATTGGAAAACACTGGCTTAGTCCAATCCTTTCCATGATAAATCCCACAAATGTTATTTTCTGTCTCATTTAGAGAGTGTCTGGAAACTATTTCATCTGGCAGTTTCACTTGCTTCTTTGCTAATGAGATCTGTCTCCCTGTGATGCAGTAACAGTGTGCCCTCTTTGTAATGAATGTCACTCCCTCTGAAAAAAAAAATAGGACATATCTCCCCTTGCTCTTTCATGTGTCAATTTGTCACATATGTGGGTCCAAATTTGAATATATGAAAACTCTTTTATTCTTCACTTTCACCTAATTACTTCAGCTTGTTTAATGATTACATTAACAATGGCATTCATGTCTGCCCCTTAACTTCTGGTCTCTCACGTATGGGCCAGTTGTAGCCCAAGATTGTCCCTCATAAAATCAAATCCTATGAAATGGACCAACTAATACAGGTAAGTTCTTTCTGAGGGAGAACACAGTTTGACAACCACTCTCTGTGCTCTAAACATGCTGGTGCTGTTATCAACGGAATGACAACAAACATCTGCAGCATCTCATTAAGCCAGTGGTCAGCTCAAAGGCCAGACATACCAACACAGGTATGTCTCAGATACCCAGCATCCCATGCTCACTATTTATGGCCAGCTTTTTGGACGCAGGCCTCATACATACATCTTTGCATCTGGCCAAAGTCTATATTATAAATCCTATATCTGAACTTCATTTTCCTCCTTAAAGGACTCCAGCAATTTTTTTTCTCTAGGACCTCCAGATATTTTGAACATTTACTGCGTAATCAGAAACCATCATTTTGGATTGTATAGGCAATACTCATTTTTACAAAGGGGAGAAAAGTATCCTTTATTTATCTTTAAGATAAAATTTTAAAAAGTTAAATGAGCATCTATGCCCTGGGGAAGCAGAGATGAGTGAGTTGAGAGTCCCTGTTTATAGGAAGTCACAGACTCCAGAAAGAAAGAGAAGTAAAAGTTTCCCAACAGAAAGCCTGCATGCAGTTCTATGGGACACGGAGAGGAATAAATGACTAATTGCTTCAGGGAGGAGAAGAGAAGTTCATAGGGAAATGATCTGAACTGCCGCATAGGATGCCAGTGCTTGTCAAAGTGGACAAAATGTCAGGCCAGGCCGAGGACCGGGCTGTGAGTAGTCAGTGAGAAGAGAACCCTTGATAGCGCCTCTGGAGGACACTCAAGACTTTCGTAAGTTGGATTCAGGAGAAGGCAGGGGAGAAGCAAGAGATAATGTCTCCCGATTCTATTTTTGGAAGGCCTTGGATAATGAACCAGAAGGTGAGAGTTTCATCTTTTGAGTGCTGAGGGGTTCTGCAAGATTCGTCGTGACTAGAAGTTAAACTCAGCTGGTAAGTTGGACAACAGGTGTGAAGGGGAGAGAAACTGAAGATCCCAAGAGCTCTAGGAAGTGGTACCACACAGTCTGGGTTCGAGTTATTGGAAGTTCTGTTTGACCAATGTCTCCTCTTGTATCTCCCAGACACAACAGGCCAAAGCACTTTAACAATAAGAGACATGAGCAGGGGGCGGGGGGAGAGGACAGCTGTTTGTCTCCTAAACAAAACAAGTGCTTATAGCGCTCAGAAATGCTAAGTGAATTAATTTCCATTCCCTAATGGCGAGGGGAGCAATCCTCAAGCACATTTTCTGTTGAGCATTTCACTGGCTGAGTGAGCCAGAAATCTGGAGTACATATTGTTAATGGCACGTATAAATATCCTACCCATTCAGAAGAAATCTGTACAGTAAATCCAAGGAATGAGGGAGATGGCTTTGGAATAAACTAACTGAGGGAAAAGTAAGGTGGCATCCGGAAGGAAATAAAAACACGTCCACCTCTGTGTATTCTAATCAAGGAATCGTTTAAGCAGCGGGGAGAGGATGGTGGGAACCCTGCAGCCTTTGACAGAATGCTAATGTGCTCCAAATCGCTTCCCTTTTTGCAAAGCCTGTCCCCACCCAGGGTCCCATTTAAACCACGGGACGCTTCTAATGCACGCTGTCACTTCTTTATGTTTAACTGGATGAGAACAATGGACTTTCTATGAGTTTGAATAGCTGATTTAATTTGACCGAAACAGAAACTTCTCTTACGGGGAGCTATAGAGATTGCCATAATTTTTAGGTTAAGATGGTTAAATACTGGCAACGTGGGTTGGTTCAACCTAATAGATTCCAAGTAGAGTGCACTCAATTTTTCAATCAGCCACATGAAATTTTATACTGGCTCCATGGTTAGAGAAGCAAATTAATTCAAAATGTCAAGTGAAATGTCAAGGAGAATGGTTCTGTGTCTTCGTTCAGCTGGGCCCTCCTCTGACCCATGTTTGTCTCAGCAATGGATATTAAGCGAGAGGAAGAGCTATGCGAAGTCCACCCCTTCTCTCATTTTTTGAAGAGTCGCCATAAATACTCATTTTATTTTTATATCGCTTCTCTAAGGCATTATAAATAAGAATGTATGGAAGGCATATATTTTGCATGTGTATTATTATACACTCAAACACACGTACACAACTTGTTATTTCTGTTCTTGTTCAGAATATTCTTTTTACGAAAATGTAGCATTTTGGGAGCTTTTACCCCCGGGTTTCTGGGAAGGAAAGTGAGAGAAAGCTGTCCAGCCGTGCAATTGGAAAGATGAGTCCATGCCCCGGGAAGTCATGGTCGTAGGTAGGAAAAAAACGGTACCAGGTCTCTGGCCAGGAGGATGCAATCAGGAACTCTTTCAATCATGTCCTTCTGGCCACAAGGTGAAGGCCGCTGATTTTTAAGGACATGGACTTTGTTCAGTGCTTCTAATTGAGAAAATGTGTCTCCAGCCAGTGTAGAGCATTCTCATTATCAGAACTTCCATCTCAGCCCGTGAGGAAGGTTGTTTCTCCGTTGACCTCACAGGTTGGTTTCATCAGCGTGCTTTCTAGTGGCTGATTATGGGGAACAGAGCGATCCACAAGGGCAAAGGGTCTTTGCAAAGGACTTAACTATAGCTAGCCAGGTACCCATTGGTGGGTATTTGCACTTCCATCCCGAACGCATGATCAGTCAGAAGCAATTGCCATGGCTTCCCATTTTGGACACCTGCAAGCACCCAGAGGTATTTTTTTTTTTAATGTGGAACCAAAATATGTCTCCAATAACTAATAGACCTTTCAGTGCACAGAAATCACAAACATCCTTCTCCCTCTTTCACCCGGCACCAGATGCCCAACATCAGCCTTACACCCTCGGCCTAAATCCTGCCTCTGTTCTCTCATCTGTTCCTCATATGACAGGATGTGGGATTCCCTGGACACTGTGATCGCTTCTGTCTGACAGCCCCAGGACACTTCTAAATGTGGTACCTTCCTCCCCGCCTAAAATGAAAAGCCAGCCACATCATTCTCCTGCTTAAAAACCTGAAGAGTTTGTACCTCACCCTCAGGATAAAAGGAAGCTCTTGGCAGTTACAAAAATACCCATGATGGGCTGGAAGCCAGTCCCTCTGCCTCGTTCAGGTCGTGCCCTCCGATTGCAGCTCCACAGACAAATTTGGTTTCCTTTCCTCTCCAGGTCTCTGCACAGCTCCCTCATTCTCATGTGGACAAGCCCGTAAGACTCAACTAAAGATTTTCTTGTTGCTGAAACCGGTTTGGTGCAGCAGATAGAGCGTCGGTCTGCGGACCAAAGGGTCCTGGGTTCGATTCCAGACAAGGGCATGGACTTGGTTGTGGGCACGTCCCCAGTAGGGGGTGTGAAGGAGGCGGCTGATCGATGTCTCTCTCTCATCGATGTTTCTAACTCTCTATCCCTCTCCCTTCTTCTCTGTAAAAAATCAATAAAATAAATTTAAAAAAAAGATTTTCTTCTCAAGCCAGTCTTGACTAAGGGTGAGTTAAGGGACTGTCCGGCTTGATCCAGCAGAGCTGTGCCTCTCTCCACATGTGGCATTTATCCACACACATGCATTGGGAAGCTTCTTGACCTGTCTCCCTCCCCAGTGTGCGTGGCTGGACCATGGTACTGTCCCTTCATCTCATGTCCCCATCTTCTTGTACCCTTCTTGGTAGAGCAGAAGCTTAAGTTAAATGAACAATTTAAAGGAGCACAATCAAAACAGCGGAGGACCGACACAGAACAGACTTCAATGGACAAAAGTCTGTGCAACCACTTGCATCTTGACATGGTTCTCCTGTCAACTGGCAATCACAATTTACTACCCCAGCTCCTCTATCAGGTGGGGCGTGGGGAAGTCTCTAAGGAATTGCTCAAGTCACCCCCAAAACGGTCACCTTTATTAGCAGTTTCTGCTCAGAGAGGGGACGTGGCTTGGCTCAATGACTGGAGACTTAAGCCAATGTTCACCTTTGAGCTCACTCACATTCCTGCTCCTTCCTCTTATGAAAAAATTGTGGAAAAGCATGCCTATCTCTGAAAAAATAAAGCTACAGTAAATTAATTTTCTTTTTCTTTATACCTGAGCATGTCAGGTTGATCCTAATAACCAAGATTTTAAACAGTTCGGAATATATTCATTGAAAATCTACCCAACATTTTCCAGTCCCACCCACTCCCTACATAATAACTCCTGGGAATTCAGAACAACTTCCTAAATTGGTTCATTCCTAACTCCAAATCAACTGCTGTTGGGAGTGTGTTGAAAAAAAAAGTAAGATACCACCCAGCCAGAATAGCTCAGTTTGAGCATCAAGCTATTAACCAGATGGTCACGGTTTGATTCCAGGTCAGGGAACATGCCCAGGTTGTGGGCTCAATCCCCACTGTAGATTGTGCAGGAGGCAGCTGATCAATGATACTCTCTCCTCATTGATGTTTCCATCTCTCTCCCTCTTCATTCCTCTCTGAAATCAGTAACAATTTTTTTTTAAATATAAGATACCCATATTTTAATTGGTTTTGTGTGGAAGTTGGGCATGGATAATTCTTAAAGCTCACAGATAATTCTAGCACTGAGAAGTTAGAACTCTGATCTCAGCTCAAATATGTCTTTTGCCAGTGCCATAAAGAGTAAGGTTTTTAATGTAGCAGTATATGCATGTGATCTTGGCTTTTATCAAACTGTTTGCTTAAATGGGATTGGTCCTTATGTCTGTCGATTGGTGCTAGCTCTGCCCTTCATTTAAAGTCACCAGGCAGCATTAGGGAAAAGTAATAATGAATAATAACAGGAAGAAGAACCAATATTTATGGAGGTTCTTGTCTAAACACTTTTAAGTAACTAGAGGCCCATTGCATGGAGAGATTCATGCAATAGACCTTCCTTCCCTGGGCTTCCAGAACCATTTTTCCTCCCACACCTGGGACTCAGGCCTTTGCTCAGGCCAGAGTCCGTCTTTGTCTTCGTTACGGACTCCGGGGTCTGCAGTCTTGTCTTGGATACGGCACTCGCTCTTGTAAATCCCTTTGCCTCCTCCCTCTTATAGGAGGCGTCCTGCCCAGGTTGGCCACTCCACATCTGGAGCAGCTGGGCAGCCGCCATCTTTGGCCTTCTAATTTGCATACTCACTCTGATTGGCTGTGGGTATAGAGGAGGTATGGTCAATTTACATGTTTGTCTATGATTCGGTAAGATAATCCATTTAGTTCTTGAAACAAACTAACTTATGACTTTACCTGTTATATTTTACAGATGAAGAAACAAAGGCTCAGAGAAGTGGAGAAATTTGCCTGAGACCACAGTGTGGAAAACAGTGATTCAAACTGAGACCTGTTCAGAGTGATGTGATAAGCCTTCACCACAATGAGAGATGTAAGGGAGGGGGGCTTAATATATGGACTCTGGTACTGATGCACCTGATTCAAGCTGACTCTGCTGCTCGCTGGCTGTGGGGCCTTATACAAAACATTGAAATTTTTCCACCTTCAGTGCTCTTTTATTTACATAGAGACTTAATAGTTTCATCTTCACAGTAAGCACACGAGTCCCAGAACAGCTAAATAACTTAGCCATAGAAACTCACAGCATCAAGTGGCAGAAGGAGTCAAACCCTGATCACATGATTTATAGATTAATTTCCAATTTAGCATCCGGAAGCCAGATTGGAAAGACCTTAAACACTCAGGGAAAGAAATGACATTCTCTCATCCTATGAGCTGTGATCCGGGACACAGAACACACAAGGCTCTCTGCGGGGGCTCCACCCGGGTGTTTAAGACAGCAAATGAGTTCACTGAAGACCCAGTGGGGAACCCTCGTTTGTTAGTACATTTTTCCGAAAGTACGTGGAGTCTGAGAGTGACCCCTCAACCTTCGGATTCTGTCATGAGGATGTGCAGGGTCAGACAGGTGTTTCTGCCTGCCCCACGCTGCATGCTACGATGTGAGCAGACAAGGCAGCACCGAAACCACAAGGAAACCCTGCACTCTCAGCTCTGAGCTTCCTAACTGACCTGCTTTCTGCATAGCAAGTCCTGGGTCTTCATTATGGCCTGGAAATTAATGAGCCACCCACAGCTTAAGGAAGCTATCAAAGGAGGTTCTAGGGTTCCTAGGGTTTATCTGGCACCCCATATAGAGCTCCGTTCACCTGTAGGGCAGCGTCAGCTTTGAAACTGCAGTTTGTGGGCAGTGATTTAATATGCAGGTAAAACCCAATCCAATAATCTCCTTTTATTAAGTACATGGCATTTCCCATTAGTCTGACGGAGATAACTTGACAATATGCATATGCATAGAACTTGGTCTTATTAAAAATAAGCTGAAATTCTGTTTATTATAGAAAGAAGTGTTGCTTTTCATTGAGACCACCTGTCATTGGTTCTTCTAATGATGTTTTCTATACGTACAACTCAAGATCTAAGTTTTAAAATAATATTCACCTTACAAAGAGTTCACATATCCTTCCATAGCTGATACAATTGATTCTTAGACGTATTACCAGTACTGTCACCTAAGCTTCTGCCATTGTCACAAGAATTCCATAAAATAGCATCATGATCTCCATTTTCATATAAATTAACAGAGTAGGAGAGGGAGGGTAAATTGCTTAAGGTTGCACAGCTGAATTTTTCTGTTAGCCATTAGACTAACATTGGCTTTGACGTATTTGCCTTGCTGTCAAAATGAAATATGAACTATCTCTTTAACATTTGTTTCCTGCATAGACATTGTCAATAAGTGAACATGGTTTTCTTAGGCCGTCTGAAGTGTTCAACATTCTGGTGAAGTTCGGGAGTGACGTGGGTAAGCATTTCATTGGGAAGGAGCAACATTTTTAGAATTGATCGTGGAGGAAGTGATGAAGCCAGAATTCTTATACCTCTGTTTACCTCCTCGTGGGAATAGGTTATTGCCATGAGAACCTGGATTAAACGCAGTCTTCTTTTTATATTAAGTAAAGGTAATAATTCCTATCTTCCACATCCCCAGAGGTATGGTGGAGACTAGTTGAAATATTTACTGTTTTTTTGTTTTGTTTTGTTTTGTTTTTGAGAAGTGGTCTGTGAGGTTCTGAAATTTCAGGAGGAAATTGGGGATGGTCAGTGCCCTGCCCGCGATGGTCATGCTCCAGCCAGCAGAGCTACTTTGCTATTTCACACGGTGGTGTTTGAAGGCTTGCAAAAAGGCACTTCTTAAAAAGAATGCGAGTATTAAAACAATTGAGATGATGCATGCAAAAGCACACTTTATGGTGTACGATAAGGGACTTTTATGACTTCCCAAGTATTATCATAAGAAAACAAGTCATATTTTTATTCATAGGGAAGCGGGAAAGTGACAGGAAAATACTTGCTTTGAGATAAGATAGACCAGTGCTGCTTGACTTCCATATTAGTCAGGATGCTGCAGAGAAATAGAATGATTAGGATGGAGATATCCAGATCTAGATTTTTTTTTTTAAAGTAAAGATCTGGCTCCCGGTACTATGGAGGCCGAGAGGTCTCAAGCTCGCTGGAGACCCAGACAGTCAGTAGTGTAGTCCTAATTCCAGTCAGAAAGCAGGAAAGAACCAGTGTCCCAGCACAAAGCAGTCCATGCAGGGGGGATATTATTCTTTCTTATAGGAGGTTCAGCTTTTCTGCTCTATGCGGGCCCTTTACTGTCTAGATGAGGCTCCCCCATATAAGGGAGCACTACCCACTTTACTCAGTCCATTAAATGTCACATTTGTGTGGGATGGAGGAAGAGAAAAGGTTCTTCTCTGACAGAGCAATGAAGCAGGTTTTCAGGAGGAGCATAGGAAACATATGGAGAGAGACTTCAGCCGTCCTTCCAGTTTATAATTCCAAACTCTTCTAGAAAATTCTTAGTTTACCTGCAAAAGGCATGGATCCTTAGAATAAATTTACACTTTTTGGGGTTAGTATAGTAGGGATAAAAATGACTCTCAAAGTTTCCAGGGTCTCAATGCCTGAAATATCTGAATATGGATTTTTGTGGATGTGATTAAGGGTGAAGATCTTGAGACAGGGAGATTATGAGGCAATTACCCTGATCTATCTGGGTTGGTCAAATCTGATGACATGAGTTATTAAAAAAAAATACCTTTTAGAACCTTTAACGCCAACATGTGGTTATAAAAAGCTGCGATTACAAAGAATGGAGAAAAAAATGGAGAAATAATGGAGAAAATGAGGCCTGGAGGAGTAGCTCAGTTGGTTAGAGTGCCCACCTTGATACAGCAAGGTTGTGGGTGTGATCCTCTGATGAGGCACATAAAAGCACCAACCAGTGAATGCAATGGACACCTAACTAAGTGGAACCCAACATGCAGTCTCTCTTTCAGGAAAAATAAATTTTAAAAAAATGAAGGAGCAGATGAAAGGTTAGGACTCCGCCTGCCATTGTAGGCTTTAAAGACAGAGGAAAGGGACCACAGTGGTTCCTCGAGATCCGAGTTTAATTTGTTCCTTAACCTTGAGGCTTGAGAAACTATGAGATGCTCGAGTCGCGGTAAACTGGTGGGTCTTGTCCAGCTGGCCGATCTGCGAGATCACTCCTATCTCAACTGTTGCTCGTATTTCAAAGCAAAAATCGCTCGCTCGATGGCTCGTATCTCAAAAATCTCGTATGTTAGGGCACTCGTATCTCGAGGTACCACTGCATAAGCAAAGATACCTGGACAGCCTCTGGAATCTGTGAAAGGTAATGCCTCTCACAAAACTCTATCCTGGTGACACCTTGATTTTGGCCCAGTGACACCTGTGTCCAATTTCATGTATCTATAAGTATAAAATATGAAATTAGGATGGTTCAAACCACTATGCTAGTGGTGATTTGTTACAGCAGCAATGCAAACTAATACAGTAGGCTTATGTTTATTTCTGCTCTGTGAAAAAGGAGTCCACAGAACCAGTATTTAGTTTAGGCTCCAGTAGCCAAAGTATCCTCTCTGTTACCGCAGTGAAAGGTGACTTTCTGCTGAGACCGGTTTGGCTCAGTGGATAGAGCATCGGCTTGCGGACTGAAAGGTCCCAGGTTCGATTCCGGTCGGGAGCATGTACCTTGCTTGTGGGCACATCTCCACTGTGGGGCGTGCAGGAGGCGGCTGATCAATGTCTCTCTCTCTCATCGATGTTTCTGACTTTCTATCTCTCTCCCTTCCTCTCTGTAAAAAATCAATAAGATATTTTTTTTCTTTTTTTTTTTTAAAGATGACTTTCTAGTTAGAGTAAAGAGAATGCCTGCTTTCAAGCGGAATCCGTATTATCACAGGACAGCAATGATGGTGAGGCAGGCGGGTTTCCTAAAAGGGTTCACCAGATAAGCACTACGTGACCCCCAGAATTTGGGACTCTGTTGAGGCATTCACTCTATAATGGTGCTATGTTCTATTGGCACAGTGGACTTCAGTTATGAATATCTGTATAGGTCCTTATAAATAAAGTGTTTTATCTGGATGGTGGCTGAGGAGAAACCAGAGAAAGTCCAAGTTGGAGATGGACATGACACCTTGCTCTCGGCTGAAGGTAGAAGAGGGCACATGAAAAGGAATGCAGCCGAAACCGGTTTGGCTCAGTGGAGAGAGCATCGGCCTGCGGACTGAAAGGTCCCAGGTTCGATTCCAGTCAAGGGCACGTACATTGGTTGCGGGCACATCCCCAGTAGGGGACGTGCAGGGGGCGGCTGATCGATGTCTCTCTCTCGTGGATATTTCCAACTTTCTATCCCTCTCCCTTCCTCTCTGTGAAAAATCAATAAAAAATATATTAAAAGAAAAGAAAAGAAAAGGAATGCAGGTGGCTGCCAACAGCAGTAAGAGGCTGAAGCCCAATGTGGCAGATCTCTAGACTTTAACCAAGATATGCATTCAAACAATTCAGCTGAGACCTCTGGACTTCGGACTGAGGAAGTACCAGATAATATATAATATATGTATGTTGCTTTGATCCAGAATGTTTGCTGGAATGTGTGATGTAGATGCAGGAAACTAATAAAGATAACA
Organism: Lasiurus cinereus; assembly: GCA_011751065.1. Taxonomy (NCBI): domain Eukaryota; kingdom Metazoa; phylum Chordata; class Mammalia; order Chiroptera; family Vespertilionidae; genus Lasiurus; species Lasiurus cinereus. The sequence continues at coordinate 8,812,482 of JAAGEH010000452.1, read as the reverse complement.
TAAGTTATTCCTTCAAAACTGGTATTTATCCATGCGTTCCAGTTTTGCTTCTGGTTATTAATTGTAGACGTCATTAAGAGTTTATAAATATTCAATTTCTTCTTCTGAGCACATGGTATGATGGCATTTCTCTACACACTCTGAAGTTCGGTGTGGTTGGTGGCTTATCCTGACATTTTGATGTGTGTAGAAGTGATCTGCACCATTATCGAGCAGAGCCTCATAAGACACATCTGCTCGTTGTCCTGCTCATAGAAGGACAAGTGGAGATTTGGTCTCGATAGTCTGAGTCCTTGAGTGGCTATGACAAGTAGACTTTCCCCACATCCCTCTATTGACTCATAATGGACATAAAACATGGGCAAAATACACTTTTAAAATGTTATTCTGCTGAGATATTTGAGGACTGGTGTTACTCATCAAAATCTAACCTTTCCTGGCCAAAACCGTTTTTGGCTCAGTGGATAGAGCACCTGCCTGTGGCCTGAAGGGTCCTGGGTTCGATTCCTGTCAAGGGCACATGCCCTGATTGCAGGCACATCCCCAGTGGAAGGTGTGTGGGAGGAAGCTGATCAATGTTTCTAACTCTCTCTCCCTTTCCCTTCTTCTCTGTAAAACATCAATAAAATATATATTTAAAAAAATCTAACCTTTCCTTGATGAAACAGCACATATGTGACCTCGGACAAGCCCCTTAATTCTGATCATCTACTCCTTTGCTTCTTCTTCCTCTTCCTCTTCCCCTTCTTTTTCTTCACTGTAATCATCATCATCATTTATTTTATAAAAATAAACAAGAATACTACTAGAAGCTACTGTTATTTAGCAGTGACTATGTCTTCAGTAAGGGGCAAATATGCTATATTACTCTCACATAGTAGTATTAATTATGGGTTCTAAAGCCACTTTGCCCTAGCAAAAAAACTTTGATATTTTTAAATATATTTTATTGATTTTTTATAGAGAGGAAGGGAGAGATAGAAAGTCAGAAACATCGATGAGAGAGAGACATCGATCAGCTGCCTCCTGCACGCCCCACAGTGGAGATGTGCCCGCAAGCAAGGTACATGCCCCCAACTGGAATCGAACCTGGGACCCTTCAGTCCGCAGGCCGATGCTCTATCCACTGAGCCAAACCGGTCTCGGCTAGTTTGTCAATTCTTAATAAAGCCTGTCTTGTCTATATATGTAATAATTAAGATAACTAGATGGGCTCTGGACTATGGGTTTTACTAACAATATGGGAGAGTTCAAAACTACTGCTTTATTATTTTTCTCCAGAAATGGGGGCACATAACATACACAAGCTCGTTAGAATAATTAAAAAGGTGTGATAAAGACATCAGGAGCCCCGAGGTCCAACCTGAGGTCTGTCACTCACTGGTTGTGGTAACTGAATAAGCCAATTTACTTCTCCATTTGCTCACTCACCAAAAGACAATATTCAATTAGTGGAGTGTATCTTAAATCCTCTGAGACAAAAATAAGTCATTTGCTTATGGGAAGCCTCATGTTAGCTCCTGTGTGAAGGTGGCTCATAAAAACCTGACAGGGGGAGATGCTCAATGTTTCGCTGTGCTGCAATCAATTGCACCGGGAGGAAGAAGACATGTAAACAAGGGCCTACCCTGCTTATTTTCCTAACAAAATATCCCAAAGTGGCAGGATGCGGAGGCTTGAACCCTGTTGGCAATCAATAAAACATGAATGCATCTTTCCAAAGACATTTTCCTCATCCCCTTCAGGTTCCCTGTAAAGAGCAGATAATGAGCTGCAGACATAGCCAGAGGTGCCTGGGAGCTAGCTACTTCTAACATCCACTTGGTGAGAAGAACTTTTGCAGCTGAAAAGGCAAAACATTTTCAGGGGACATTCTGCCAGCTGTGTCATATCCTAAGCTCCATGCCATCGTATTTTCTCAAGAATGTGAAGATACCTGCAAGGATCCCTCTAATGGACACCACTGAGTTATTATTAGGGAAAATCTGTCTTTGTTTCACTGATTTTTTAAAAAAATATATTTTATTGATTTTTTACAGAGAGGAAGGGAGAGAGATAGAAAGTCAGAAACATCGATGAGAGAGAGGCATCGATCAGCCGCCTCCTGCACCCCCCACAGTGGAGATGTGCCTGCAAGCAAGGTACATGCCCCCAACTGGATTCGAACCTGGGACCTTTCAGTCCACAAGATGACTCTCTATCCACTGAGCCAACCCGGTCTTGGCTAATTATTTTTTAATCAGATCGTGAGAAAATGTTTTGACCAGGGAAGTACATAACTCGACTTTCAAAAGTAAAGCCCCCGGAAGTCACTATTTTATCTCATGTATATTCCTGATGTTATTTATTTTCTTGCCCCTTTCACTGGCTTTTGGGACAGTTTTCCTTCCCCTTTCCTTAATATTTCCAACAACCACAGTATCTTTGGCATCTGATATATTTAGACTGTGGGAGATGAAGGTCCACCACTCTGTGCTTATTTTAAAACAAACCTATAAATCTAGGATGGTAAAATCCTTCATCTCTTTTTCTTAACACTAAACAACTATGACTGTCTCAGGGAAAAATAGTTACAAAAAAAATTCCAAAGCAGTCATGGTATACCGTGTTCATGGATATGAAGAATTAGCATTATTATAATGTCCACACTACCCAAAGCAATCTATAGATTTAATGCAGTTCCTATGAAGATATCAGGAGCACATTTCACAAAACTAGAATATCCCAAAATTTTATATGAAAACAAAACAAAAAACCCAAGTAGCAATAGAAATCTTGAACAAAGTTGGAGGAATCATGCCACCTGATATAAAACTATAATACAAGGCTATGGTAATCAAAATTTCATGGTACTGGCATAAAAACAGACAGATCAATGGAACCGAATAGTGTCCAGAAATAAATGTGTGTCTTACTGATCAATTACTATTTGAAATGCACGCCTTACCAATCAATTACTATTCGAAACACATGCCTTACTGATCAATTACTATTTGACAAAGGAGGCAAGTACATATAATAGGATAAAGTAGTCTATACAATAAATGGTGTTAAGAAAAGTGGACAAATACATGCAAAAAGTAATAGACCGCCTTCTCCCACCATACACAAGAATAAACTCAAAATTGATTAAATACTTAAATGTTAGACTAAAAACCATAAAAATCCTAGAAGAAAACAGGCAGCCAAATCTCAGACATTTTTCATGGCAATATTTTTTCCTGATATATCTCCTCAGGCAAGGAAAACAAATGAAAAAATAAACAATGGAAATATATCAAACTAAAAAGCTTTCCACAGCAAAGGAAACATCAACAAAATGAAAAGACAATACACTGAATTGGAGAACATATTTGCCAATGATAAATCTGATAATGGGTTAACATTTTGATGGGTTAACATGAAAAATATAAATAAATTATACGACTCAGCAGCAAACACACACACACACACCAACAATCCAATTAAAAAATGGGTAAATGGCCTGAATAGATGCTTGTAGAAAGAGGACATTCAGATGGCCAATAGATATTTGAAAAGGGGCACTAATCATCAGAGAAATGCAAATTTAGACCATAAAGCAATATCACCACACATCTGTTAAAATGACTATCATTAATAAATCAACCAAGAATATTGGGGAGGATGTGGAGAAAAGGGAACTCTCGTGCACTGTTGATGGGAACACAGGTTGGTGCAGCCATTGTGGAAAGTAGAATGGAGTTACCTCAAAAAATTAAAAATTGAACTATCTCATGACCTCACTATTCCACTTCTGGGAATATATCTGAAGAAAACTGAAACACCAACTCAAAAGAAGATATGCACCCCTATGTTCGTTGCACTTTAATTTACAATAACTAAGATTTGGAACCAGACCAGGTACTCATCAGTAGACCACTGGAAAAAAAAGTGGTGGTACATTTATACAATGGCATATTATTAGTGAGTGAAAAAGAAGGTAATTTTACCCTTTGTGACACCTTGGATGGACTTGGCAGACATTATGCTCAGGGAAATAAGTCAGTCAGAGAAAGATAAATAACACACAATTTCACCTATATGTGGAATCTGATGAACAAGATAAATAGATAAAATAGAACCAAACCAAATAGATACAGAGAACGGACTGACAACTCTCAGAGGGGAGGGGTGTTAGGAGGCTGGGTAATAAAGATGAAGGGATTAATTAAGCAAAATATATCAAACAAAACAAACATAAAAATGACTAGTAGACACAGTGGAGTTGGTGTAGGTAAAAAGAGATAAAAGTTGGGATAAATGGTTATGGAAGGAGACTTGATTTAAGGTGGTGAACACGCAATACAATATATAGATGATGTGTTATAGAATTGTATACTAGAAACCTATTGAATTTTATTAAATGTCATCCCAATAAATTCAATAAGAATGTTTTAGAGATACCAAAATATCCACAGATATCAGATGGAAATGAGATTGTGTTTAGTAAGGAATAATTTCCATTGTTCTGAGAGGAAGATCTGCTGTGTTCAATATTTGCTATTTCTGTTATTAAAAGAATTTTCCTGAATATAATAGGAAAATAATTGGATGGGGTGACTGGTGTGGGAGATCAAAATACCTATGGGGAAGAAACAAAAGTTGACGAAATGTTAAATAATATATATGTTTAGGTTTTCTGCAGAGGCAGATGGATCCTCAATCAAAATTTAGTTTTGAGGTCAATATTGATTCTCCACCCCCCCTTCTCAGTCTCTCTCTCTCTCTCTCTCTCTCTCTCTCTCTCTCTCACACACACACACACACACACACACACACACACACACACACACATCAAAAGGGTATAAAAAGTTTATAATTACATAACTGAGATTTCTGGGAAGATTAGAGAAGGGTTCCCAAATAGGTCTGAAGTGACCTGAGACAAGGAGAGGACACTCTTTTGGTTTCACTGTTGATAGGGAATGAGGCTGGATTGAAGAGTTCGAGAGGGCGAGGACTTGCATTGTTTGAATTTAAACAAACATCAAAAAACTGAGACAGATTCCTCATCACAACATTCTTACTTCATAGAATGCAATTTTAAAAAAATGTTTTAACTTATTTTTAGGGAGAAGGGAAGGGAGAGGGATAGAGAGAGAAACATCGATGAGAGACTGAGCATCATCAATTGGCTGCCTTCTGCACACCCCCTACTGGAGATCAAGACCACAACCTGGGCATGTGCCCTGACCCGAAATCAAACCAGCGGTCTCTTGGTAAATCAGTAGATGCATAACCACTTGAGCACACCAGCCCAGCTGTAATTTTAAGTTGAAACAAAAAGAACCCAGTCTCAGAGGTCGTATAGCATGAGTTCAAATCTGGGCTTAACTGTTTGTAAGCTTGTGACCTGATGCAAGGTGATTATTGCTTCAAAGCTGACTCTGTCCCTTGGTAACTGGGGGCAGCACTAGGACCTGTCCAGAAGGACAAATGATTAGTGGGGATACTGCAAACAAGTTTAAGAACTGGAATGCACACAGTTAGTGCCACACTAGCATTGAGTCACCATTGGACCTTTTATTTCATGTCTGCTACAGCCCCTAGTCCTATTACTATTTCACCTGATGTTGCTCAACAGAAAAAAGTTCCAGATCTACCTCTTTTCTGTGTCTTTGTCTTTTTTTTTTAATCATTACTGTTAGAAATATTACATTGTTCCTCTTTTCCCTTCATTGACGTCTTCTAGCCTGCCTCTCTCCCCGACCCAAGGCCTTTGTCACCCTACTGTCTGTGTCCCCAGGTTATGCATACATGCATACAAGTTCATTGGTTGATCCCTTCCCATGCACCCATCCTCCCCTGCCTTGCCTCTGAGGTTTGACAGTCTGCTCCATGCTTCTATGTCTCTGGATCAGTTCCTTTTGTTCATTGGATTCCACATATGAGTGAGATCATGTGATACCTATCTTTCTCTGACTGGCTTCTGAAGGCCAAGAAGCATATGAAAAAATGCTCCAAGTCACTCAAATGTGTATCTGTCTTTAAACCTGCACTTCAGGTTATTCAAAGGGGCTGAGTGTTCTTTCCTTTTGGCAATGTGGACCCCAGCATTTTCCCTTTTGGGGGAGCCCTGACCTGCTGACGCCCGTCTTCTTCGGGAGTATCTTTTCACAGAGAGTGGGGCCATCTGCTGTGCACATGTGCTGTGGTTGCCCACCAGAGAAGCCTACGTTTCACTATTTAGATTTGAATGAAACAAGCTCTGTTTTCGCACAGAACACACATGGACTCCAATTCCATGGTATTTTAGCAGATGGAAGAACTTGGTTTTCCAACTGCACGCCCTAGAAGAAATTTGCCCAGACACACGTACTTTCATACCCCAGATTCAACGCTCAAATCTTGGTTCAGATTTACTTTTAATCATTTAACCTCTCCTGTTTTATTTATTTCTAAAAATACGTTTTTAAAAAAATCTTTACCCAAGGGTATGTTTATTGATTTGAAAGAGGAAGAGGGGAGAGAGAGAGATCAGTTGCCTCCCATACGTTCCCCAACTGGAGATGGAACCTGCAAACTAGGTATGTTTCCTGCTCAGAATCCAACCAGAAACCTCTCTGGTGTAGGTAGGATGCTCTACCCAATGAGCCACCCAGCCAGGGCTCGCTTGTTTTATTTTTAATTGTATGTAATCTCTCCTTTTCCCCCAAACATGTTCTTAAATTCACATCATAAGAACTTAATTAAGGAAGCTTTCTCCTACCTTGAGTTTCCTAAAGCATTTTATCTCTACCTCTTCTAAGACAGGGATCCGTTCTCTGGTGTTATGTGTTTGCTGCATGGCTGATAATTCAGCTTTCTAAGCGATTAGCATCATCACTTGGATATCTTTAAAACATAATTTTTTAGTCCTTGGAGTTTTGGATTCAGTGGATTTGGGGCACAGTATTTTAACAAACACTCAAGGATCTTCCTGAAACATTGGTGTACTCTGCCTATAGATTTTAATTTACGTGTGAGTTGTGTCTTCACTCGAACAGGCAAGGTGGTTTGTGCACAGTGGAAAAACTAATGTTGACGTAGTGTATCCTTAGGCTCAGTGGGATTTTTCTGAAGTAAAATAATAATAACCGCAATGATAGTTATGATTCAGTACATACCTGCTGTGTATCCCACTCCTTTTTAATTTGTATTGAATTTATTGTATTTCCTTCTTCAGGCACAACACTAAATCTAAGTAATGCCCTGTATCAGAACGTGGATCTCCAGATTACACGTGAAAATGAGGCTTTAGTTGGGCGTTGTGAGTGCTTCGGGAAGCGCAGTTAAAAAGCCACCAGATCCATCTTTGTATCCAGGTGTGGTCTGACAGCCAAGCGCTGTGATTTGGGAGGTGGGTCAGGCATATTTATCCACCTACTGCTGCTTGCCCTCCTTAACTTTCTCCTTGAATGAGCTACAAGGTCCTTAACTTCTCAGTGGCGTAAATGTCTCTGATGCTCCCAGTTTAAAAATTGCAATGCACACATAAATAATTCAGGCAAACAACTTGAGATAGCAGAGTGCATTAGAGCTAAAATAACCCTCCCCTTTTCCACTAGTTTAGAAAACCATCATCATTTTCTAGAAATACTCTCTGGGCTTCGTGTGGTGCATGGTACATTGAATTTGTTAGCATTTTGCCAGCTCTGCCATTCAAAAGAGAAAAAAAAATTCACTCTGGAATTGCTGCAAAATCAGCGTAAATGCAGATTTAATTGGCTTTGCCTCGCAAATAACCTTCCTCATGCCAGTTTGATTGCAATGGGTAGAGAAGAGCCCATCTTTTGCATCGATGTACTGGTTGTTCCTCTTAACAGCATCCCTTAGTCACATCCTCAGAGGTAATTTGCTTACAGGCTAAGGCCTGGCTCGGTTGCCTTTAAACCGAATGGCTTCATCTACCAAAGGCTCATCTTGATAAAGAGCTGGATGGAAAGACTGGTAGAGCAATCTGCTTTTATCTCAGCCCAGCTCCTTCTCTCCCTTTGATGTTCCCTCCAATTACACTGCCATCTCTGCAGAACTCCAACAGCCTAAAGCCTTCCCCACCTCAGGCCTTCACCCCAACTATTGCCTGTTTCAGGAGACCCCTGTCCCCCCGTTCATGTGGGTGACTTCCTCTTAGCCTGTATGTCTCCCTAAATGTCACCCATGTAAGAAGCCCATTCTTTGAAACCTCTCATTTGTTTCATTTGCTATAAGCAGGGGTAGTAGATAAAAACAGGACCCTGGCCGGATTCAGCTGGCAGGCATAGTCTGCTGAACCCCCACCCCCCACCCCTGCTTCATTATCCTGATTAGAATGTAGAGTTGGAATATTCGTTTTGTTTTATCCTGGTTTATCATCAGGATGTTCATTAGAATAAAAGCTGCATGAGGACAGGAGTCACAGTGAACTTGTCACTGTAAGAGAATTTATTGAAAGAATGAATGAATTCAAAGTCTAGCTTGGTTTCAATATGTCGCCTGCGCAATTCTCTATATCCTGCCAACTGTGTCCTAAATCCTTATTATACACGTCCACAGATTCCTGACATCATGGCATCTTTAGTTCCAACACTCATCACCCCCTTTACTGTCCCAGGACAAGAGTTGCAGACTAGTCATCCATTCACTCTTTCGTGTACTCTTCCATGCACAATAAATAATGAGCTGGGTACTGTGCTAGACACCAGGCCACTCCCTCGTGGAGTCTGAAATCTGGTGTTGTCTCAAAGCGGGTTTTCACTTTGAATTCTGTGTTTTGCACACTGCACGGCTTTCACATGATTTCCTCTAAGTCCCCGCTGTCAGATGTTTCCCGATTTAATTGAGTGACCACACTGAGGTTCTCTCAGCTCCTTCCTCCATTCTCCATGCCACTTCCTCCTCTAGGGTACTCCTTCCAGGTCTTCCCCTCAGCATCTAGCTCTTTGGGTCATAGTGGCTTCTCTGGTGGCCTCTTTCACTCGACATGGACGTTCAGTGAACCAAAAGGGCTAGTCTGACATTCTTCTTTGTGTTGCCAGGACCAAACACAATAATACCTCGGTTACAGTAAGTACCAAACACATGTTTGATGGATGAATTGGTTCTGACATCTTACCGAGAGATTTACGTAGTGCTAAGAATTTGTAAACTGAATTCAGAAGAATTTGATTACAGTACTAAAAAAAGAATTCTGCTTAGAGCAGTATCAAATATATTTTTTTAGGAGTCAAATATGTGTGAGTTAAAATCCCAATATATTGATCAATTGAGCATGTTATTCTTTATTCATATAAACAGGTAAAATGAAATGATATTTGAAAGCCAGTATTTTGACTGAAGTAAAAACACTGGGTTTCAAATACCATTTGACTGAAGTAAAAAGGGAAGACTTGACCATATGGAAAGCTGATTATTAGTAAGGGTAAAAGTATGTAGTGACGCCTCCTGATAGAGTTGTCAGTCTGACCAGGTGCCTTGTTCTCTGCTACACAAATGCGTGCTGTTGCTTTTATTTTAAACATACTGCATTTATGGAACCAGCTGCATAAGATCAAATTTTTCAGGAAGTTTTTTAATTTGCCTGTTTGAAGATGTTAGTTCTAAATATGCCCAAGTATAAAGCTTTTAAAAGTCAAAATGATCCTTTAGAAAGCCACATAGCAATGTTTATATATAATGGCTTCCAAATATTTGTATTACAAAAATGCCACTTTCATACAAAACTAGAGGGTTGGTGCACAAATTCATGCATAGGCAGGGTCCCTCGGTCTGGTCAGCGATCGGGGCCAATCAGGACCATCTCACCCAGTCCTGATCAGGCTCATCAGAGCCTGTGGATGGGGAGGGATCATGGGAGGGCTCGAGGGCATGTCAGGCCCCATCTCCCTAGTCCAGATCTTCCAGAACCCAGCAGCAAGCTAACCTACCAGTTGTAGTGTCTGCCCCCTGGTGGTCTGTGTGCATCACAGCACCTGGTCTCGTGGTCGATTTGGTCATCTCAGCTTACCAGGTGAAAGACTTTTGCAAGTGAGATTGTGGGACTTCAGGGAAAGCATCGGTTGGTTTTTTAAAGTGATAGAGTGGTTTCAAATGTGAGGAGAGCGTTCTGAAATGCAAAGCTGCCGTGTGTACTCACAGAATCGCCACGTATGCTCACACAATTGTCATGTGCATTCACTGAGTTGTCATGTACACTCACAGAACTGTCACACACGCTGAACTGTAGAAAAGAATTCCAAAAGTGCAAATGCTGGGACACGAGTGGCAGGGCTGAAGTCTTGCTAACTTTCCTTTATCTATTTTCGCTGTTCCCAGAACATACGTTTCACAATAGTTTTATCAGCCAGTGGAGAAGTGGCACTGTCCAAAATCTGTGGTGTGATCACCGCGGTTGAATAGCTGGTTTTGTGTTGCTCATGTTTATTTTATGCCTTCCCAAACCATCTGCTTCCTTGGTCGATGTCTTATTCAGATAATGAGGAACAGTGACAGTTGAGGTACATCAAGCCACTACAGTTTCAATGGCTCCTGACACTTGGGGCTTAGGTTTCTGTTTTTCTGAGTGTCCGAGGAAACACTGAATAATATGGTCACTGTTTAGGACATGAGGCCTCGAAATAATTCATTCATTCATTTCACTCTCACTTACTGAGTGTTTGCTCTGTGCTGGGTTCTGAACAAGCAAGCATACCTGTGGTTCCTGAGATGTGTAACACATTATCTCTATCCACAACCGTCTAGTCAGTGTAAACAGTGCGGTGTGATGCGGGATAAGGTAGAGTTAGGAGGACAGTGTGATGGCATCTGGAAGGTGAAAATATACATTCTCAGAATGCACGGGAGTCATCAAGCATTTAATGGCAAACATAAGAATAAAAATAGCTGTCAGAGCCTCATTGGTGTGGCTCAAGTGGGCTCGATCCCCAGCATGGGGCATGCAGGAGACAGCTGATCAATGATTCTCTCTTATCATTGATGTTTCTGTCTCTCTCCCTCTCCCTTCCACTCTGATACCACTAAAAATATATTAAAAAATAGCTTTCAGAGTGCTGCTGATACCACATCACCTACAGTGACCCTGTTGTCACCCCATTCTCTCAGCTCACCTTGCCCCCCTCCACAGAATTTCATCCTTAGGATATCCATTCATTGTCTTCACCACTGCAGCTCTCTCTTTGGGCCAGTGTCTCATTTTCCTCTATCCACACACACTCTCTTCATGTTTGCTTTCTCTGAACCTAATAGGCATTTGCCTCGCCCATGTTAATAACAACAAAACTCACAAGCCTTTTCATTTCAGCCAGTATCCTAGTTGCTTCTGCCTCATCTCTTCCTTTTTAAAAAATATATTTTATTGATTTTTTATAGAGAGGAAGGGAGAGGGATACAGAGTTAGAAACATCAATGAGATAGAGACACCGATCAGCTGCCTCCTGCACACCCCCTACTGGGAATGTGCTTGAAACCAGGGTACATCATTGACCGGAATCAAACCTGGAATCTTTTAGTCCACAGGCCACTATCCACTGAGCCAAACTGGTTTTGGCTCTTTTTTTCCTTTTCCTCACTCCTAGCTTCGTGAAAGCATGCTTGAAAACTTGATGTCTCTGCTTCCTTTCATGCCAATCATCTCCATATGGCTTGTGTCTTTCAATGCCCTCCCAGAACCCCTGAGTCTATTCCTCAGTGCAGACACTTCTTTTTCTTGAGCTCCTTGATTTTCTAGTTGGGCACAGGACTAATTTGGAATGTGAGGGCCACCATGCTCTAGAAAGGACACTCAGAGTGCCATGCCCATCTGGACTGGGCAGTATTATCTAGAGCAGTGGTTCTCAATCTTCCTAATGCCACGACCCTTTAAGACAGCTCCTCATGTGGTGGTGACCCCCAACCATAAAATTATTTCCGTTGCTACTTCATAACTGTAATTTTGCTACTGTTATGAACTGTAACGTAAATATCTGATATGCAGGATGTATTTTCACTGTTACAAATTGAACATAATTAAAGCATAGTGATTAATCACAAAAACAATATGTAATTATATATTGTGAAATATTTATTTCTAATTACAAATAAATGAAATTTTGTCTTGAATCGTGGTGTAGCATGGGCAACAGTCTTCATAGGACAACAGTAAACTACATTGCTACATTTTGCTACACCGAGGAGCGGTGTGTTGGTTCCTAAGACCATGGGAAATAGGTGTTTTCCAATAGTCTTAGGCGACCCCTGTGAAAGGGTCGTTCGACCCCCAAAGGGGTTGCGACCCACACGTTGAGAACCGCTGATCTAGAGGGATCTGGACATGTGATGACAATATTTTCAGTCCCACCTTTCGTGTGCAATACATTTCTGACCACAAAAGCCCTCCTTGGAAAATGTGGGAGATTTTGAGCTATTTAGAGTCTATTATCCTCACTCTCTTCCTGCGTCTTGTATTTGTCTTATCATGCATTACCCTGGAACACAAGCTATGCTTTTTCGCTTGAATTGTAACAGTACTTGTAACTCTAGTAGAGAGAGCCAAGAACAGAAACAGGACACTGAAAATAACCTATACTAATTACAGACTATGGCTATAGCTGAAAACACCAAAGAGAAAATAATAAGCTTTTTCTATAAAATGTAAAATACCATTTATTTTGTTTGGCTTTCAAGCAAACTGGGAACGAATAAGAGGAAAGTGACCATCGTGCATGCCCTCCTGACCAGGACACTTGGTTTCGTTTCTCAGCACAGTTTGGAATTTCAATTCTCAATGAAACTTCCCCCCGTACTCTTTTCTTACTCTCGTGCTGTTTGACATTATTTTATTGCATGCCTTTTTTGTTATAACTCGCCTCAAGTCTTTGGGGGAATGTAAGACAACACAAATGGAGGCATGATAACTAACTATGACAGATGGACAGTTTCATTCCTCTAGATTAGAAAGGGACAGTGACTTCCTGCAGCATCCTCTGGGTAAGCATTGTACGAAGAGTATCCTGGGGTGGGTGTGGTGCTCATATCATAAGAAGCATAAGAACACAGAATGAAAATAGCCGTGAGGTTGGAGTATTCATGGCCCTATTTTTAAAAAAAATTATTTTATTGATTTCTTACAGAGAGGAAGGGAGAGAGATAAAGAGTTAGAAACATCAATGAGAGAGAGACATTGATCAGCTACCTCTTGCACAACGCCCACTGGGGATGTGCCCACCACCAAGATACATGCCCTTGACCGGAATCAAACCTGGGACCTTTCAGTCTGCAGACCAACGCTCTATCCACTGAGCCAAACCGGTTTCGGCCATGGCCATATTTTCAACAGAGCAGCTCTGATGGAAAAACGAAGCATAACGGGGAGAAAATCAATAGCTTTCCATGCCATCATTTGTTCTCATTTCTTTCCCCGCTAGGCTGGAAGAGCATGCCTATTTTTAGTTTGTGGAGTCCCACCAAGGGGCCTTCATCCGCAGCCCCTCAGAGGGCAGCACTGTGGCCGCACCTGAGCAATGCTGCCCGCCCATGAACTCCAGCGGGCCCTCGTACTGGTAAGAAAATCAGCAACCTAATTCCAGAGGGCCATGGACGCAACCCTTCCTGGGCTTCCTTGGGCAGAACTTAGCTAGAAACGGGAGGCCTAGTTCCCTCCCTGTTTCATGCCAACGGTGGAGAAGGTCTGGAGAAGGCTGCAAAATTTCTGCATCCAACGGAAGTCCTCAGTTACAGCCAGGTACAGTTGCTTGGCACCATGATTCATCTGAAATCATTATTTTTTAAAAATATATTTTATTGATTTTTTTACAGAGAGGAAGGGAGAGAGATAGAAAGTCAGAAACATCGATGAGAGAGAGAGACATCGATCAGCCGCCTCCTGCACGCCCCACACTGGAGATGTGCCCACAAGCAAGGTACATGCCTTTGACCAGAATCGAACCTGGGACCTTTCAGTCTGCAGGCCGACGCTCTGTCCACTGAGCCAAACCGGTCTCAGCTGAAATCATTATTTATCCTTAGCTGCCTGCGTATGCATTCGAGCGGTCAGGAGCTCAGATAAAGGAGCGCCATTAGCACCATCAATTATTCCTCCGAATTCCGCCGGCTGCACCTGCGCTTTCCACTTTAACAGGGTCACAGGCCATGGGAATGTTTCCTTAGGAAGCGGCCCCACGGGCTGAAGAAGAGGCCTAATGAGGAACGAGCACGGAGATTTTGCACTTGTGAATAGGAAAGAGAAGATGAAGGCTCTTCTCGACATGAGAAGATCGTGTAAAGAGAAGGAGGTGTTTCCTGGATGTGGTGCTTGGGAGGCAGAAACGAGAAACCAATGACAGAATCGTGAAAACGCGGATTTCACATCAGTAAACGAGGTTGACCTCTACGCCATGCGACAGGCAGACATTGAAGTCACCATCCTTGATGGGTGACCTCGAACCAGGGATGTCAGAGAGTAAATTCCACCTCCGTTCCGTAATTGCAGACATCAGTGAAACTGGGCCAGGGGTCGGCCTTGCTCCTGATGCCTAGAACATTCTCCCCTTGATTGTCCTGGAGATTAGAATTATTTAATAACCCAAAAGGTCAAATATCAGATCTATCAGAAGGACGTCTTTGCTTCCTCAGACACAGAAGGAGTGACATTGCCCTTTGTTTGGAGAGGACTGCCCATAGCTTAATTTTAATTGGCTCCGTAATGTAAACTGAAACTAACATTCAACCTATTGCTGGTGCCTCTCATTAAAGAATTATCCAAAACCACAGCTTGCCAGAACCTTCTACTTGTCCACTGAACAAGTTGGTAACAGAAAGGAAGGCTGGCTCTGTAGTTAAGGGATGGGTCACATTTCCTGTGCTTTTTGGCCACGTCAGAAAAACATTTACCCGCCTTCCAGCAACTAACTGTATTTTCACAACATGTTCTAGACGTTGTGCATTCTGTGCTTTTAAGTTCAGACAATAGTGTCTGATCCTCTTCCTTAGGGGATTAATATACTTGAGGGCGGGTCCTATGGCAAACACAAAATTTCTGCAAAAAACTGTTAGGTGCCAAAACTGCAGGTGGAGAATAGGCAATGCCTTTGTCTTCTTGCATCTCAGTTATCCCTTCTGAAATCTGAGAGTGTAGATTCTTTAAGAATCCTTGCCAGGCCTGAAGTATGATGAGGACTTCTTCATCAGCTACCTGGGGCGACCCCTTGCCCTCTCCCGGAAAGGTGGGCTCCTTCAGACCCAGAGAAATCCCACTGCTGCCTTCAGGCACGTGCTGGAACACCATCTCTCCACGGGCACCACCAGCGAACTGTGTGTGCCCAGCGGTAAACATCTCACCCCAACAGTTGACTTCGGTCTGCCTTTGAAACAATCGCGACAGATGGCTGACACTTCCACAGAATGTGTAATTAGTATTGCAACCTAGCACTTCATCCTTATTTGTTCCTTCTCCAAGGGGAGAAGCTGGGCCTTATGCCACTGGCTCTAATCTGTGAGTTTAATCAGAAGCCGTGCCATAAAAGTTCTAGGAAGAGATGAGTGGTGGGAGGATTCCTAATCTCGGCCCTTTGGGGACATTTAAAAAAATAAAAAGGCAGGAGGAGGTGGAGAGAGGAGTTTCCGTGCTTTTTAAAAACTCGTGTGTCGTGCTTGCTTCAGCAGCACGTATACTAAGACTGGGGCAGCACAGAGGAAATGAGCATGACCCCCGTGCCAGGATGCCATGCGGATTCGTTCAGCGTTCCCCACTCTTTGGCCATTGCAGCGTTATTTACAGTAGCTGAGATCTCCAAACAGCCCAAGTGTTCCTCAGTCAGATGAGTTGATAAAAAAGCTGTGGTTCATGAACACAGTGGAATAGTACACGGCTATAAAAAAAAGAAGGAAACCTTACCTTTTGTGACCATGTGGATGGGCCTGGAGATTATTATGCTAAATAAAATAAGCCAGTCAGAGAAGGACAGATTACCATGTGATCACAGATATATGTGCAACCTAATGAATGAAATAAACTGATGACAAAATAGAAACAGATACATCAATACATGGAACAGACTGACAGCTATCAGAAGGGAGGGGGGTTATGGAGGAATGGAGAAAAGAAAGTGAAAACCTTAATCAAAAGAATATATATATATGTGTGTGTGTGTGTGTGTGTGTGTATGTGTGTGTGTGTGTGTGTGTTTATATATATAAACACACACACACACACACACATACACACACACCTCACGTAGAGCTTGACATGTAGCAGATACTCAAAAAACCATCAGTTTTTTCAATATAGATGAATTTAGGGAAAACTAAATGACATCACTTCCTACTTGTTTGTCACTGTTTATGTGAGTCAAGTTACCACCTTGTAACAATCCACTCAACCGATAATCTTTCCCAAACCCGCATTTCAGGAAGGGATCCTCCATTAGTGCTTCCCTGACCCCTTTATGGCATCTCCTCTGCAAATTTTTCTTCTTGCAGCTCCTATCTTGGCATAAACTCCTGAAAGCCAAGAACCAACCGTTCTTAACCTCCCATGTGAACCTATTCCAGATCCCACCCCCTTCTCTGAATCAAGAAATCTTACACCTAATATGCCCCTCCCTCCAAAGTGTCAGGAGCTATTCTAGGCATTGGCAGTACTGTGGGGAAGAAAACAGACATGCTCCCTAAGACAAATACATGGAGTGAGCTGGAATGTCTCTCTTTATTCAACATGTTTGACTCAGGTTAATACCTCCATGGCTGGTTTGTCATATCCATCTTTATTTAGTTTATCTTTGTGCTCCTCTTTATTGGGTACAGACTCTGTATCAGACTCACTACGCACTGAAGTGCAATCCTATATAATAAAAGGCTAATATGCAAATTGACCGAACGGCAGAACAACGGGTTACATGCTCAACTCAGGGGCTGCCCCCTGGTGGTCACTGCATTTCCACTGGGGGAGTGCAGGTCAGCCAGAAGCTGGGCCGATGGCTGGCAAGTGCATCTTTACATTCGTGGCAGCGCGAAGGATGTAAGGATGTCCGTCAGCTGGACACTCCCCCACCCCCCGCCCCAGGGCTCCCAGACTGCCACAGCACGGAGGCAGGGCTGAGGGGACCCTCCACACCAGTGCATGGATGGCATGCACTGGGCCTCTAGCGAGAAATAAAACAAAACGTTTGCCTTTGTTTATTCCATGTATTAATAATGGAGAATGATCAAATGTGTAAGACATAAAGGCAACATCCTAGGACAGACACCTTCAGTGTGTTTGCCTACTTTCCAGAGTAATTAAATAACCCTCCTCCACACATACTGATGACTTATAAATCATTCTATACACTGCTGTCTGTTTTATTTTGAAGTGGCTTTAAATATGCATATACGGGGGTGAACAAAGCTCACAGAAGGATGTGACCTGCCTCCATTCCAGCTGGATCAAAGGGACCTGCAGCCCCTGGCGGCTTCCTCCCGCTCATCCCAGTCAGCACGCTCTCTAGAGGCAGCCGCCACTCTGATGCCTCTCCATACACTGCTTTTGCCTGCTCTTGCACTTTATAAAATTTGCATTATGCAGGATGTAGTCTTTCTTGACTGGCTTCTTCCACACACAACATAAATATTTTATTCTGCATAAAAATGCAAGCTTACAAAATCAGGCTTAATCACCTTTCTTTAACTCCCAATACCCTCCCTGCACCGCTGTGGAAACTGAGGCCCAGATCAATGCCTGACTTTACATAGTCTGTGAGTAGCAAAGGCAGACCTAGCTCTTTAAAAAAAAAAAAGCAAAAAACAAAAAACAAACAAACAACAAACCATGACAATGTTCTCTTTGGGAAAAAAAAAAATCAGTGTATCCACATAATATAAAGCTTGCTTGTCTTCCTGGAGTCCACTCTGAGGATTTTTGTGTTTCAGAGTTTCTCAACATTTTTTCAAGTGTATGTCTGAAATGAAGTAGCATGCAAAAGTTTTCTGTACTGGGGAATATTGTGTTACATTTTCCATTAGGGGAACATCAGAGAGAAACATCTGGCCAACAAATTCCCAGGGTGGGGAAAGGGAGAAATACTGGAAATGCATGCAATTCCATGGATAAGTTACAAAGGATTCTTAAAGCATGGATGCCAACACATCACATTAGAAAAGGGGAAATACAGAGCATTTTTGTTCCAGGATTTTTTTTTTTTTAAAGACAAATGTCCTCAAAGATTCTAGATGTTTTAAATTGTATTCCAAGTTGGGGAAAAAAAAGTCTTCCAGTTTTGTTGGACACTTTCTTTAGGCAAGAAAGATTAGATTTCTTTACAGCCGCATCTTTAATCACCCTGACCTGGATTGTTTTGATTTCCATAAATAAAATAACCAAGATCCAAGACCCAGGAAAGAGAAGTGAATTCGTCTTCCAAGGTCACCCAGACAGTGATCTGCACCAAGAGAACTCAACTTTCTGACACTATCATTCTCCCATGCCTTCCCTCACACAATAACCTGGGGTGATATATTGAACGACCATAAATTTCGAATGACAGAGAGTCAATAGTTAAAGGAACACAAAGGTAAAATAAAGTGCTCTTCAAAAACATCCAGGGACTAAAACTACCCAGAGACCTCTTCTGCGATACAGACACTAGCTTCTTGCTTGTCAGAGGGAGCTAAATGTTACACCACCACTGGGGAGATCCTTTCTTGCAGGTGGAGGACAAATGATTCACCTCCAAGCGAGTCCTTCTCTGTATCTTTCTGACCTGATGCCATCATTGTTCTCCACTTAGCTCTGAGCACCTGCAAGTTCAGTATTGGGGACTTTAGGTAGCAATAAAGGGAGATCCATTTCTTCTTTACTAGCTTTGTGTTTTGGTGCCTGGGGCAAGTTTCCTGATCACACAGCAGATGTGAATAAAGGTTGGAGGAAGGAATGGCTGCATTCCCAGCTCGTAAGTGGAAAATCACTTCTACTTGTGGACATGGGACACCACGACATTATTTTTGAATCCTAAATCCTTCATCCAGAAAACCCCTAGTTAATAGTGTGTGTGTGTGTGTGTGTGTGTGTGTGTGTGTGTGTGTGTGAGTGTGTGTGTGAATTGCTCATATTTAACTCAAAATACAATTTTTGGGGGCCTATGGTAGGCCAGTTCTGTTCCAGGTTCTAAGAATAAAGTAGGTGAAGACCACTTCTCTACTCAAGCAGGCGAGTTTGCAAAAGAGATGCCTAGGTGTCTCTCTCCTAGAGGGGACCTCTCTCATCCCCTGCCTCCTGGTGTGGTTTCCTTGCCTCTCTTATTCTCAGAAGTTTCCAGAGCTCTTCCTTTTCCTCTGTAACTTGTTTTCTGAAACCATTTCTTGGACCCATCACTTCTATGTGTGACTTTCTAAATAAACTTTCTCTTAAAGTTTGATGGGGAAAAAAAAAAGAAAGAAAAGAAAAAAAAAAGCCGATACCGGTTTGGCTCAGTGGATAGAGCATTGGCCTGCGGACTGAAAGGTCCCAGGTTTGATTCCAGTCGGGGGCATGTACCTTGCTTGCAGACACATCTCCAGTAGGGGGCGTCAGGAGGCGGCTGATCGATGTCTCTCTCTCATCGATGTTTCTGACTTTCTATCCCTCTCTCTTCCTCTCTGTGAAAAATCAATAAAATATATTTTAAAAAAAAGTTCGATGGGATGGAAAAAGAAAATAAAAAAGGGAAGATGCACAAGGAACTTAGTTCAGAACCCCAAGAAGGGCTTTGAGACCTGTGTTTATAGGAGACCCTGCAGGATGCATATACACTGTGCAGACAGAGGCAGGTACAGAGGCAGGCGATGGACTATTGGAGGGACTTTCTGAGATGGATGGATGTGCAAGTGTAAAGGGCCCGTGACACAGGAAAAGGCCTGGAAGAAGAAAATACTTTTATGCATGTGGAGTGTCTCTATCTGGAATGAGAGGAAGATGGACATACCATCGGAGAGTACAAAGAAGATATTCTCTGGGAGATAGCAGAGAAAAGTGATACATTTGGAGAGGAAGCAAACACCAAATCATGCTTGGCTTTGTAAGCTTAACAGCTGAAACTTACCCAGAGTTTTGAAGGGTATTGAGTGGTTTTAAGGAGGGGGATGTTCTATTCAGATTGCTTTTAAGAATGATTCCTCTCTGATGGGGGTAAAAAAGGCTGGATAGGTAACATTGAAAGGAGAAGATGCCTTTCTTCATTTAAGATGTTACCACAATTAGAAACAGGCGGTTTGTTGGAAATAGTCTGGTAGCACTTGGTATTCCAGGGTAGGCAGAATTTGAGACGGCACCAAATACAGAACCTGGCACGAAGTACACATACAAATGATCTTGCTTTCTCTCCACTCATTTTAGAAATATTATGTACATGAGATCACAAAATCATACAGCACATAAATTACTCTTAAAGCTTTTAAAATCACCAATTTTCACTTGGAGCATCAATGCCCTTAAAGTCCGCCTAACTTGTAACATTGACTTGCAGTTTGTTCCTTTTTATTGCTGCGTAGTATTCCCTTACATGAATGTACCATAGCCTGCATGGCCAGACTTCTAAGAACTTGTATCCAGTTTTAGCCATTTTACCATTCCTAGTGGCCCAGTGCATGAAATTCGTGCACATTAAAAGGGGATTAATTAGAGGAAATCTTTTAATATTGCTATTTGCCCTTTCACTATAATAGAAGTGTCAGAGATGAAAGAAAATTAGTCAAATGTATATGAAAACCTTCCTTCTGTCAGAATCTGGGGCTCACTATGGGACCCAGAGTCAAGTCCCCAGCCACCCACATGTGTCTCAAAATCACAGGAGAACCAGACCAGCTGACCTCCGCCCCCATTGGACTAGATCCAGATCTGGCCAGTCCCACCCTTGTCAAGCCCCTGGCGCCAGGATAGGGGTGTGTTGCCTGAGGTCCCCCAGCCCAGATCAGAGTGGGGGGCATGCCTTGGAGTTCCCTGTCAAGCTCAGTCAGGTGGGGGACATGGCCTGATATTCCCTGTCAAGCCCTGCTGGTTGTGGGGCATGGCCTGAGGTCCCCCATCAAGCCCCAGCAAGTGGGGAGAGGTGCAGCCTCAGGTCCCCCAGCCTGGCACTGGGTGGGGGCATAGCCTCAGGTCCCCCAACAAGCCTTGCTAGGCAGGGGCTGTGGCCTGAGCTCCCCGGACCCAGCACTGGGGGTGCACCTTGAGGTTCCCCATCAAGTCTTACTGGATGGGGAGCACAGTCTGAGGTCCCCTGTCAAGCCCCACCAGGCTGGGGGGTACAGCCTCAGGTCCCCTGGCTCAGGTGCTGGGGCAGGAGGTGTAGCCTAAGGTACCCCAGCCTGGTGCTAGGGTGAGGGTCATGGACTTAGGTCCCCCAGCCTGATACCAGGGTTGGGGGACACGACCTGAGGTCCCCTGTCAAGACCTGCCAGGTGCAGGGCATGGCCTGAGGTCTCCTATCAAGCCTTACTAAGGCTGCTTATGGGAACTTGGCTTCAGATGTGGGTGCAGCCATCTTTGTGATGGAGTGATGGTCAATTAGCATATTCCCTCTTTATTGGCTAGGATTACCATCATCTAATGCAGTGGTTCTCAACCTTCCTAATGCCTCGTCCCTTTAATACAGTTCCTCATGTTGTGGTGACCCCCAACGATAAAATTATTTTTGTTGCTACTACATAACTGTAATTTTGCTACTGTTATGAACTGTAATGTAAATATCTGATATACAGGATGTATTTTCGTTGTTACAAATTGAACATAATTAAAGCATAGTGATTAATCACAAACACAATGTAATTGTATATTGTGAAATATTAATTTCTAATTACAAATAAATGAAATGTTGTCTTGAATTGTGGTGTGGCATGGGTAACAGTCTTCATATGACAACAGTAAACGACATGGCTACACTTTGCTACACCGAGGAGCGGTGTGTTGGTTCCTAAGACCATGGGAAATAGCTGTTTTCCAATAGTCTTAGGCGACCCCTGTGAAAGGGTCATTCAACCCCCAAAGGGGTCGCAACCCACAGGGCGAGAACCGCTGCTCTAATGCTTATACCTCTCCCAGAAAATACGATAAACACCCTGGACCTCTGGTCCTTCTCCTAAGTGCTCCTAATTAAATTCTTCTCTACAAACCATGTGTCTTAAGCCACGGAGTGTAACTGTGGCAAAGCAGAACGACTGCATACGTATCGTGTCTCTCAGTGTCATCCAACTGCGCTCCAGCAATAGCTCCTTCTCCACAGGAAAAACACGGTGTTTCTGGCTTCTTGGCAAGAGTTGGAACTACATAGGTTCCCAGTAGGTCATTTTGGTAAATGTTCCTAATTTACTCTATTCCATTTGTTCACATTCACCTTTTACTTTGGGTGGTTGGTGTGTGTGTGTGTTTTTTTGTGTGTGTGTTTGTTTTTTTTTTGCAACAGACTTTGAGATGCTTCAATTGTGTTTTGCTTTTTCTAAACCATGAATAACACTGTGAGTGTGAAGGCTTGCTCTTTGGGGAGAATATTTTTAACGGAAAATCATACAGCTGTGGCAAGAAACTGAGTTTAACAGATCAATATACACTTACACCGCGCTGATGACTTGGGGTGAGGAGGAGATGCTGGTGGAACGTGAAGGAAAGGCATCGACCGCATTTTCTGACTCTAAGTGGTGGGGTTGGCATTTTTTTTTTTCCAGTCCGGTAACGATTCGCACACACACTAGGAATCCCCAGGATGCTAAATAAAGGAGCACTCTGATTCTATTTTTTTTTTCTTTCCTCCCATCCTGAGATTAGGGCAAAGAATAATAATAATAAAAAAGGAGTAATGCAAGTCTGACTGGGTGAAAGCACGGTGCTTCCACTATGAGGAGTGAAAGGAAAGAGACATCGAGGGGCTTTTGTGTGTGTGTGTGTTCCAGAAGGAACGCCTGCCTCCAGAAACGGCCAGCTTAACCTGCTCCCCGTTTCATTTTCCTGAATGATCAAGACTCAATCTTGTTCTTTTGTGCGGGGATCCAGCTCCCAGAGAACTGAGACGCCCTCGTAGCTGACCCCGGGGCTGAGTGCGGAGGCAGCCAGGAGACGGGGAGAGAGGGAGCGGGTGTATTTCATGTTGCAGATAATCAGTTTCTTTCAGGTGCTTCTTCGGGGACCGGCTGAGCCCTCCACCATGCCTCTGCTCCTGATCCAGGCGAGGACATGTGATCTCACAGAGAGTCCTTGTAGCTTGCCTTCAAGGAAATGATTATCTGGTACCGCAACCGAAATGAATGCCGGGGCCTGGCTGAAAAGCAAGCCTTCTTAGCCTGTGCTCAGTGTCCCCCGATCCCCAGCTGCAACTGGAAATTGTGGAGCAGTCTTTCTAGTGGTTTCTTTCTCTTTTTACTATGCAGCATCCCTTATAGGGATCATTTTTCACTGTAGTAAAAAAAAAAAAAAAGAGCGAGGGAAAGGTAAGCCTGGTGCCAGGGCATATAATAATATTTGGTCTCTGCTGAGTCCTCTGATTCGTACCAGGCGTGGGGGGCCTTTCTGTGCTGGATTTCTGGCTGCAAAGGGATTTTTTAAAAGAGGAGAAACTGAAAATAGCCCTCATGCTGATGGTCAGAATTTAAACTAGGAACAGAAGCGTGTGCTTCGTCCAAGAACGGAGGGCCCTTTTGCAGAAGGATCTTGCCCAAGGGGCTCTCCAGTTTTTAAGTTTGAGGTCAAGATTAAAAGAACAGGTGTTTTATATTCTCTTAATGCCCGTGGAACCGTTTCTATCCCATGAAAGGAGAGGACAAAATCAAGGGATTTTTTTCCAGTTCTTGCTGTATATTGTGAGTAGAAATTGGACTTAGGAGGACCATGAGGTCCTGGCGACAGACAGGCCTGCTGCATGCATATTCTCACTTTATTAGGGGTCAACTTTTGATTTCTGGGGAGGCCCCATTATCAGCTGGTAAGGAACCCTGTAATGCTACCCCCCTTTTTTTTTCAAGGCTACTTATGATAATACAATGTGTGTGGAATATCCAGTCCAGTGCTTAGCACAGGGGACAAAATGGTAAATTTTAAAATGAAAAATGTAATTTATTAGAAATAAAAAACTAGCCGAAACCGGTTTAGCTCAGTGGATAGAGCATCGGCCTGCGGACTGGAAGGTCCTGGGTTCTATTCTGGTCAAGGGCATGTATCCTGGTTGCGAGCATATCCCCAGTAGGAGGGGTGCAGGAGGCAGCTGATCGATGTCTCTCTCTCATCCATGTTTCCAACTCTCTCTTCCTCTCTGTAAGAAATCAATAAAATATATTTTTAAAAAAAAGAAAGAAAGAAAAAACTAGATTTAGTACAGGCCTGAAAACCCGTCTATTTAGGCCCTGGACAGTGTGGCTCAGTTGGTTGGGTATTATCCCAAGCACCAAATTACCAGTTTGTTCCTGTTCAGGGTACATGTCCTGGTTGGTTGCAGTCTCTATTCCCAGTAGGGGGCGTGCAGGAGACAGCCAATCAATGACTCTCTCTCATCATTGTTGTGTTTCTTTCTCTCTCTTCTGTCAAAATCAATACACACACAATGGCTTGGGCGGGGGGAAGCATTTGTTTATTTGTGACCTTGAAGGGGGTTGGATTCTGCATGGTTCCACCTACCTAAGTATCTCAAGCCCTTCTATTTGCAAATAAGAAATTAAAACCTAGAGACACAAATTTCCTAACAGAGAAAGCTAATATTAGAGATCTTCTGGCTTGGTTGGAATAAGTAGAATATGTTTGACTTAGATCGATAACCTCTATGTGACACACTGTTGTAGGACAGAGATACTCAGTTCATATAATAAACAGATTTAGAGTAAATTTGGCATATATCTAGTAATGCAAAACCATAAACCGGGTGAGAGATGATGACTACTCAAGTGAAAATAAAACAGATTCTGCTACATTCCAACCAGGTCTGAATTCAACATGAGGCTACAAACACAAATTCACTTTTTTTCAAAATTATTATCCTTAGCCTACATCTGATTTTGTTACCCAATAAATGTTATGCTGGTACTGTTATGTAACATCTTGAATTCAGCTGTTGTTCCAGCAGATGACATTAAAATTTCTTTAACCGCCCCTAAGATAAAATAACAAATGTATCTTGCTTCCTTTGGATTTCTGGCAGTGATTGAAAACTTATTTAACATATGTCTAGAAAGACAAGTTTCAGAAGAGAACAGAAAAAAAATCATTATTTAACTGATTAAGTGTATTCCTAAAACGACCTCAGGATGATTGGACTGACAGTTCCCGCTGGATGAGGGAGCGGTATGGACCACTGCCCATAACCTCCACAGGGAGAGACGGGAGGGGAAGAGATGGGTCTGAACATGCACAGAGGTTGAAGGGGATATAAATGTTCGTTCATGTCTCATAGTAAAGATATGATTTAAGCTTTGAACATAGTTCAACGACATGATCTATGAACAACCTCCTGAATCTTCCCAAATTGTATTGCTGAAACAAAATAGCATTTCAGCCTTGCAAAAAGCTTTTACAACTTGAGAGCAATGGTTAGGAGATTCTCTCTCTCTCTCTCTCTCTCTCTCTCTCTCTCTCTCTCTCTCTCTCTTTACTTTAAAATCAATTTTTAAGTTACAGTCCAATATTGTTAACTATACGCCACACACGTTGTACAGAAAATCGCTAGGACATTTTCATCTTGCATGACTGAGACATCTACGCCCATTGAATAGCCGCTCCCTATGCCCCCCTCCGTCCACACCCCGACAGCTACCATTCTACTTTGTACTTCCAAGAATTTGACGACTTGAGATACTTAGATAGGTGGAAGCATGCAGAAACCAAAAGAGCTGAACTCAGAGCCTCCAAGATACACTGGCACTCCCATCTCCCTGACAGCATGAACAGATTGCAGCCAAGAGATGGAAACGAGCTAAATGCCCATTAATAGAATAATAAGTAAAAATGTGTGGTATATACTACCATGAATATTATTCAGCCTTCAAAACAAGGAAATTCCTTCTTGTTACAACATATATGAACCCTGAAGAAATTATGACAAGTGAAAGAAGCCAGTCACAGAAGAAAAAATCCTGCAGGAGACTTTTTTTTACATAATATATCATTCCTTATTAAAGTAAGACTATTTAAAAAAGATGGACCAGCCTGCCCAGTGTGACTCAGTGGGTGAGAGTCTAACTGTGAACCCGGAGGTTACATTTTGATTCCCGGTCAGGGCATATGCTGGGTTGTGGGGCATGCAGGAGGCAGCTGATCAATGATACTCTGTCATCATTGATGTTTTGATTGTTTCTATCTCTCTCTCCCTCTGTCTTTCTCTCTGAAATCAATACAATATATATGTTTTTTTAAAAAGACGGGCCAGTGCTACACTAATTTGGACAGTCAAGTCCAAAGACTGCATGAAATTAACTAAAATATAATTTTATTTGGAGTCATTACCTGTTTCCTATAAAGGTTTGAGATTAACTCTATAGAAAATAAAAATGTTTATCAGGAAGAAAGATGTTCAATGTTCTATTTGCTTTATATAATCTAAGCAGGAACTTTTGCTCTTGAGATTTTGATTTTTTTATTAATATAAAAGGATCTTGATAATTCTACATGTTTCTAAAAGTCAAGCTGGCATGAAGTGAAGACATTTTCTAACTGATCTGGAGTCGGAAAATCTGATTTTGAATGTTGACTATGTCACTAAATAGTTCTGTAGTCTGGTTGCATAGCCTGGGTGTCTGTATCTATAAAATAATACTGATACCATCTGCCTTCCAGGTTTTTTTATGTAAATACATGGCGCTATGTATATGAATGCACTTTTCACTTTCTAAACATATGAGCATTTTACAATGATTCTATGATTCGTGTTAGTCAACATAACGTATTCATCTCAAGGGCCTCGATAGAGTACATTTTTAGCAGGATCTCTACCAAGATCATGTGGATACTGGTTCCTTTCACCACTGGCTTAGAGGAAATCTAAAACTGGGAGGATCCTGTAATCTGAGAGTTAAATGAGAGGACCTGGAATTTTATATTTAAAAATTCTGGGACACTCAATAAGGGTGAAATAAAGGTGATTCCTGATTTGATACACTTGATGAGAATAAGAAACATCCTATATTTCTGTGATGGAAGGTATTTCTAAATGAGTATTTATGTTGAAAATGTATTCCTATACAGATACTCCAAGAAAGTACTGATTTCAAGAATTGGTCAAGAAAGACAGATGACTGTTTCTCAAACACCAGAGATGTGCTGTTTTTGCCACGCTGACTTACACATACTGATTAATCTTCTTGGTAAGTCTATCTGCTAAGTATGCCTATTTCCATTTTACATATGGAGGGGACTGAGATGCAAAAAGACCTAATATGTCCAGAGTTTCAAAAAAGGGATAAAATCTGAAGGACAGATCTGTCTGTCTGGATGGTGTGTATCCATCCATCCATCCATCCATCCATGTATCTCTTATGTATGTCTTTATCTGTATAAAATTGTATATTTATTATAAGTCAAGAAAATAAAATACAAATCCTTTCATATTGGTAAATTTTGGTCAAATAACAGAATGGGTCCACCAAAAGTGAAAGCAACTCCAGAATTTTGTGCCTACTGTACAAAATAAATAAATAAAGAAGGATGAAGGAAATAAATATGAAATAATTTGTGGTTCTAGGAATGGCTATTATTTCTATGAATGATATGTAAAGTAATAGTAACAACAATAAGACAAGATTGTGTTAACCCCACTGAAGGAATGGAGAAAATGGGGGAAAGTAGAGTTGAATGTATCTTTGAGTTACATGTCAACATTTCCTTCACACTTGGTCATTATAGTTCATGCTTCATTATGATTCACACGAAGTACTGGTTGCTAGGAATTCCTCAGAAAGAGAAGGTATCGTAGCTTCACCAGTATTTTTTTTTTTTTTTGCATTATGGCTTAGTCAATAGCTTTTGGAAGAAAACAGAGCCTGACCATATGAAGAACACATTACAGTTATAGTTTGCCATCAGCAAAATAGAATGAGACAGATAAAAAACAATGGGGGGAGTATTCAGAGAACAGGAATGATTCAGCATAAAGACACATTTATCTCATTTCTAACCTCTTTTATGAAGACTACCTCCTATTGGATGTCCTTTCATCTCCCTCCTGAACACTGGTCCTTACAACTCCCTGTCTATCTCAAATACACCAGATCCCTACTCTATTATCACCAAATACCTAAAGAGATGCACGCGAACCTCTAAACTCTCTACTGACTTATCAGTAAGTCATCCCACCTCATTTTCCCATAATCCTCCTCTGTCCTGCAAACACTATTGAAACTCTCCCATTATGCTCTTCTTCCCGCATGTTCTACACATTCTGGATGCTCAGTAATATCTGAATTAATTTCTTTACCACCGAGTCCCACTAGTGGAGTCCTTCACATGCTGCTGCCGAGTCCTGCACTCCTCAAAAGAGGGGACATTGTTTTTTTCATGAAATCTGAAGTCACATGTAAAAATTAAAGCTTAGTAATACTGTCCAATGTCAGGTAGTTAATGAGTGGATATGAATGAAACTTGGGCTCCATGCTTGTCACGTTACCCCACTTTATCTGAAACACCCATATGCAAGGAAAGGGGCACTGTAGGATGTGTATCTATGTTGTGGGAAAAGCTTAAAGAGTCTGTTCCTGCAATGGCCTTCGCATACTTCCTCCCATCCAAGTGAACGCTCAGATGGCTTACTTTTTCCTGTCATGAATGAGCCACCATTTCAGGAGGGATTGGAATCTCAGCAAACATGTTTGGGAGCTGTTCGTGGGATTCGTGATGCTCTCAGAATGTTTTTTCCAGATTTATGTGGCCTTTTCCTAGTACAAGAATAAATCCCACACTGTTGCCTCTTAGAACAACACGAAACCATGGTTTCCTGATGCTGCTCCTCAGCCCTCCCACATTCTTCTCTTTGATGATGGTTCTGTGGCCAAACTCATGGGGTTTAAGACAATAAAACCCTGTCTCTTCTTCTTCCTGCCACAGCAAGTGTCCTCCTGAAAACTAGACTAAATTCAAGGGAGATGACTGCTTTATTTTTCATGACTCGTGTGAACTGGGATTCTAGATGTGTACTAGTCTCTTGGAAGAGGCAAAATAGATTATTGTATCATGTCAAACATTTGGGAAAACCACTCTGCATGGAAATAAATGATAGTTTTTAAGTATGTCCTGTGATCCGGGTTGTAATAGGCGCTTGATGTTTTCATTTACTTAACATTCAACACAAACCTAGGGGTGCTACTAGTGTCAACATTTTATCGTGAAAACACCGCAGATTAAAGTTGTGACTACCAGATCTATTTAAGAGCGAGCGAGGATTTAGAGCAAGATGGTCCGCATAAAGTCTAGTTTTTTAAGAGACATTTCACTGAGCAGTTAGTGAGCTGGCATTGAAACTCTTGGAGCATCACGCTGAAGAAGAAAGAGCTTACACTCAAGACTGCAATGTAGCTTGGTGCCATAATGCCAGACAGAAGAGTAGACTTGGAAGACAGATTGCCTGGGTTCTAATCCTATTTCCATGATATACTGTACTAGATGCCCGATGCATGAATATCATGAACTGGGGGAGGGGGTCTCTCAGCCAGGCCTGTGCCCTCTCACAGTCCCGGACCCCCTCGGGGATCAAACCTAAGCTGGCAGTCAGACATCCCTCACGCAGTCCGGGGCTCTCGCAGTCTCCCGGCTCCTTACCGCCTGCCTGCAGCAGAGGCTGGGCACTGTACTTGCAGGTGTGAGCCAGGCTTCTGACTGAGCAGGAAGGGACGGAAGGCAGGAGAGGAGGGAGGATGGGGGCAGGGGGAGGGGATTGCTGTTCAAGCAGAAGCCGGAACCCTGCTGCCTCTGCAGAAGGGGCGACTCCAGGACGAGGACCAGGACCAGGCCTGAGACCAGGCCCACCACGCAGCCTCTCCAGCCACCTCTGCAGCAGGGGCAGTGCTGGGACTGGCCAGGCCCAAGGCCGCCTCTCCAATGGCCTCTCCCACTGCCTCTATAGAAGCGGCTGGCCTGGTGGTGCAGGCTCACTGTCCCCACCCCTGCCCACTGGTCATTCTGCTGGAAGTCATCCGGAAGGTCTTTCACCTGTCTGGTCTAATTAGCATATGATGCTTTTATTATTATAGATATCTGCCTTTACAAATTATGAAACTTTCCTTTGCCTTAATTTTCCCATTTGTGAAGCAGGAGTGAGCTAGCCCCTATCTATTTGGCAATTATGAAGATTTAATGAACAGTGGCGAGTGCAGGAGGGTCCAGTGACCTGTGTTTAACCCCATCCCATGCCCCAGGCACTCCCTGCACAAGAGAGCACCTAAGTGTACAGCTTCAAGAAAGAGTATGAAATCTTTAAATACATATATTTATCTTTTTATAGAACATGAGCATGCTGTCTTTCATTGACTTCCACTCTGGAGGTTTGCTCACAAAGATAGAGAAATAAATGTATAAAATAAACGGGATGCTGGGGATTTTTAAGTAGGTGTATGGTGTTCAGCCATCACGGTAGATGGTGTGAGAGAACTCCCAGACGTTAGCGTTATACAATCCAGATTCTAAATTATGGAAAGCGGGGAGGAGGTTCCTTTCAAATCGCTTGCTGTACATTTCTGAGTTTTGGAAATCTTCAGCAATTTGGCAGCTTGTCATATCATGAAGGTCAGGCTGACAGCAACGGACAGGCTCAATTTCTTTCTGATTTCCCAAGGAAGATTCATGGACGCACTTTAATTTTAGTGTGTTATTAAGTCCCTCACAGTAATAGCAGGTTACAGACCATCTGCAATTCTGATTATTAGTCTGTCTTAGAAAAATGAGGGGCTTTATTTTGCTAGCACTGAAGGACTAATTTGAAATTCAGTGGCGATTCATTTTTTTTCCCAGGTTACCCTTTAGATTAGGGAGCACTGAGTTTGAAATCAGCCTGATCTTTAAGCATGGGGGCGGGGGGCGGGTGAGGGGGGGAGGGGGAATAGGGGGGGAAGAAGAAAGGGAACTAAGAAAATAACTAAGTAGTTTAACATATAGAAAGGTAAGTTTCTTAATTATAATGAAGGGGGCATTATTTCCTGAGATTCTACCCAGTGGCTTAAGGTTACATCCTTTCCTCAGAGAACAGTCAAGCAGACGCACATCTGTAAATGTTGATGAGAAGGCAGTGGGAAGAGTGCCGATTTTAGAATCAGACCAATGTTAAGCTCAAAGCTCAGTATTACCTTTGCCTGAGAGCCACATCTTGAATGACTTATTTAATCTACCTTATTCTCAGTTTCCTCACTTGTAAAAATGAGAAATATAGCTCTGTACTTATAGGTAACTTTTCAGCTTTCTAGCTATCATTCACTTTTTTAAAAAATATGTTTTACAGCACTACCACTCCTTTTTCTTTTTAAATATATTTTTATTGACTTCAAGAGAGGAAGGAAGAGGGAGAGAGATATAGAAACATCAATGGTGAGAATCATCTATTCGCTGCCTCCTGCACACCCACTGCTGGGGACAAAGCTAGAAACCAGGCACCTGTCCTCACCAGGAATCGAACCATAACCTCTTGGTTTACAGGTTGACTCTCAACCACTGAGCTACACTGGAGGGTGCTACCATTCGCTTCTTAACCCAGAATTGTCTCTGATAATGCCCCCAGGTGTAGGTGTGTAGATGTGTGTCTGTGTGTGTGTGTGTGTGTGTGTGTGTGTGTGTGTGTGTAACTATTCTATAAAATTAAAAGATTTGTAACTTCATGTATATAGGCTTAATATAAGAATTCAAAAAGTGATGCCTGAAGAAACCCTGTACTTAATGAAGAATAATGGTATGCTGATCAAGAGAGAAGTACGTAGAGAAATTTAAAAAAATTAAATATATTATATTATTTTTTTACAGAGAGGAAGGGAGAGTGAGAGAGAGCTAGAAACACCAATGAGAGAGAAGTATTGATCAGCTGCCTTCTGCACATTCCCTACTGGGGATGTGCCCGCAACCAAGGTACATGCCCTTGACCAGAATCAAACCTGGGACCTTTGAGTACACAGGCTGACTCTCTATTCACTAAGCTAAACTGGTAAGGGTGAGAAATAAAAATTTTAATAAGATGGAAAACTTAGAAACAGGGCACGATTAGTGTACCATTCAGTAGATAAAGTTATCTTATTATACAAAGGATAAATTATTTGGTTTCTGAGAAATGTACATTTTAAGAGTTTTTTTTTAATATAATTTATTAATTCTTCACAGAAAGGAAGGGAGAGGGACAGAGAGTCAGAAACATCAATAAGAGACATCGATCAGCTGCCTCCTGCATGACTCCCACTGGGGATGTGCCCACAACCAATGTACATGCCCTTGACCGGAATTGAACCTGGAACCCGTCAGTCGGCAGGCCGACCCTCTATCCACTGAGCCAAACCGGTTAGGGCATTTTAAGAATTTTGTTACATGGACATGCAACAAATATATATTCTGTTTTATAGGCCTGCAACGAAATGAGCAAAATCTCTGGAAGCCAAAACATAACGGGCTGAAAAGAGAAATGCGCCAGTTTGGGGACTGTTGCAAAAACAAAAGAGAAAGAGCAAACGGAAGTTTTGGAGAAGTCTGCGTGGGAATGAAATAAAACCTGATGTGGAAAAGGGACGTTATATTACGCCCTTGCCTCTTATTTCGTGCTGTGAAAATATTCCAAGTATTTGTGGACTCCTACCTGCTGGCATTGCTGTGAACAGACAATCTGGGCTCAGTGCCGTGTAGCGGCCAGTTAGGATTTGGGGGACAATCTGGGCTCAGTGCCGTGGGGCGGCCAGTTAGGATTTGGGGGAGGCTGGGGAAGCGTGGAGAGCCTGTAGGACTCCCAGTGACTGGCCAGCGCTAGGGCGGACACAGCCAGCATGCCCCTCCCCCATACTTGGAATAGGGAGAGTCTATTGACACAGTGAGAATTCCTCTCATTGAATTTAGCTGTTCTAACTGAGAAGTGGACTTGAACCCTGTCACAGATCGATTCAGTGAGAAACTACAAGGGAGAAGATGGAAAAGTGGTTTAGATGGACTAAAGGGGGAAAAAAAAGTCACCCAAACAAAATGTTATGAGGCATCTGACCTCCTTGTGCCTAATAGGACTTTATTATCGTTGCTTTTTAAGAGTCAATTATCTATCAAGCGTCTCTCACCCCCTAACTGAGACTACCACGTTCTGTTTGTTTTACGTCCTTCCAGAAACGTTTGGGAGGCGGCCCATTCCGCCCGATCACTTGCGTATTTTGTGTCCAAAAGGTTGAAACCTAACATGCCCAGCAGGCCTCTTTCTGGCTTCCCCCCTTTCACTTCATTTTACTAAAAAAAAAAAAAAAAAGCAGGCTGGAATTCTTCCTGGTTCTGTGTTACTTAGTACTCATTAGCAAATCAGCAGTTTTTCCCCTTAAAAAAAGACCGCATTCCTGGAGGCTGCGCTACCCGGGAGAAAACGTTTGCAAGAGCCCTGAAATATCCAGCTCCAAAGTTTTATTTTTATTCCCAGTTGCTCCTGCTCGCACAGTTTTCAGTCAGGACTGAGGTTCTCGGGGAGAAACAATCATTATGAATCTCTCCGCTAATACAGATCGCCATAAATATCGACAGCTCTAGAGATTGATCTCATGTGAAAATTCCCCTTGTGTCCACTGGACCCTGTAGTAGGGACACTGGAGTGATGATCCATTTTAATTCTTCCAAATCGGTATAACGGCTATTCACTTAAAAAGACAGCCTTTCTCTCTACTTACATATTCACTAGATTTAGCTTTCTCTGACTCCTGGTTCTTTACCTGAAATTGTAAATTACAGACGAAGAAACGAAATAAGCAAGAGGTGAGAGGAAAGAGGATTCGAAAGAAAAGAGCAACACGGATACTGATAGCAGCTGACAACTGCAAAGCTTTCTGTGCTGAGCCTTTGGTTCAAAAGTCCAAAGTCAAGCCCTAACTGAATACTACAAATATATTAACGAGAAACTGTATTCCCCCGTTCCTGGTGAGGAAGCGGAGATCAGGGAGGCTGAGTGGTAACCTAGGAAGACCTTACTGGCCTATAATGCTCACATGCGCCAAGTGCAGAAGTGGGGTGGGTCGGCGCCTCAGGCAGGAATCCATGCTTTGTGTCAGTTCACACCACCTGCTTTTACCTCATCTGGAATCTGAGCTTCCGCTGGCCTTGGTCTTTCTATCACTCCTTCAAGATTTCAATCCTGGGCAGAAGCGTCCACTTCCCAACATCCAGCGAACACTGGATCCCTGATCTTACTCACCCTGCTTATGAGACACAGGGAGAGGCAAGTTGAATAACTCTATGATAACAAAAGCGAAATATGCTAATTAGACCGGATGTCCTTCCGGGTGTCCTTCCGGACAAAGTTGTAGCAGGCAGGGGGGCCACGGAAGTGGAGGGCAGCGGCCGGGGCCAAGGCCCTTGCACGAATTTTGTGCATCGGGCCTCTAGTAGTTAAATAAAAATCCAATCCAAAATAATATGACTCGATTTAAAGGCCCGTATGCCCAACAAAAACAACAAAACTTACAAGTGTTGCTAAGGAAAGAATACATAATTTAAAAGAGATATAACATTGTTATACAAGTGGTCAATTGAATGAGTATGAAGTTAAATATGTCTTTTTTTTAAGTAACAATTGGTTTTTTAAGGGCTCTTAAAAGTGGCTCTTACAAAACAGTTATGAAAATAGTTCCTTTTATCTTAATATTATTTAAAAAAAATAACTACAACAACCAACATTAACCTGCTTTTGCTGAATCTAACTTGTAATCATCGATTCATTCTGTCTGCCCTTTGGTGACGGTCCCCATCTGAATTTTCATGGATCCGTCCTGAAGGTCTCTAAGACACAGATTCAAATGATTTCCCCCCTTTTCCTGCTTTGATATGCAAATCCCAGAAATATATAAGCTCTCACTCCAACTAAATCACCCTGACATCATCCCCAGAGTCCAGATGGGTGGATATTCTTGTCCCTACGAGAGATGCACAGTAACAGAAACTCAGCGGGTTAAAGCGACTTGCTCCAGGAGAGCTTTTCTCCTATTTTTATATAAAAATCCACCTTTAAACTCCCGGAAAAGAATATAAATACAGAAAAAAAACGTCAGTTTTCATGATTTCTACATCTAAAGTTTCATTGTGCATTATTTAAAATGAAAAGGAAAATTAAAAAAAAAATTTTCAAAGTTACTTTAGAAAACATGAAGTTCTTCCAAATTTAACTGATGGTTACCTTAGGATAGGTTATTTTCGCATCTTTCTATCCAATAAGTTCTTTCTATTTCCTAAAATAAGAATGAAAAGACACCTCCATCCTCCACCCCACACAGTCTCTGATAAATGCTCAATTGCCTTTACAGATATTGTTTCCACGGTGGAAAATAGTCCTTTCCAGATATCTTCTCCGAGATTCAAATCAGACATTCCTTCCTCTGTGAATATTTCTGAATGTAACAAAATTCAGTGATAGCAAGGGATAAAACATCCAGCCTAAACAAGGCATAGCCGTCATCTGCATCTGCCAGATAAAGTCAAACACCTCATCCTCTGCACCCTACTTTAACCCTGCACTCTACCTTAATTTTAACCCTTTTAATAATTAATTAATTCCCCCCATGTATTAGTAGTTTGAAGTCACAAGCATGACGTCTGGTATAAATTAAGAATTCCGTAAGTGTTGTTTGAATTTTATATTTAAATTAGAGGCCCAATGTGTGGGGTCCTTTGGGCCTGACCTGCACTGAGTCACAATCTCGGACTGCTTGGGGGATGTCGGGCTGCGGGTTTTGGCCCAATCCCCGCAGGCCTCTAGCATGCATATACGGTCTTTGGTTAATCTCTTCCATCCTCCCACACCCCCTTCCCTCTGAGATGCATCAGTTACTTCCATGTTTGCAAGCCTGTGAGTTGCGTGTCTGCCCCCTGGTGGTCAGTGTGCTTGATAGCTACCAGTTGAATGGTTGAACAGTCACTTAGGCTTTGATATATAGATGGTCTTGTAACCAAATGAAAGGGATTAGAAATGTATCTTATCTCCTGGGGTATTG
This sequence comes from Lasiurus cinereus, assembly GCA_011751065.1. NCBI lineage: Eukaryota > Metazoa > Chordata > Mammalia > Chiroptera > Vespertilionidae > Lasiurus > Lasiurus cinereus. The sequence continues at coordinate 8,776,425 of JAAGEH010000452.1, read as the reverse complement.
AGCTTCTACAATATGATTTTTTAGTTTACTATCCTTAAACAATTGTATTGACCTGCAGAAAACTTTAACAAGTAGAATATTTAATTTGTTAAAGAAGGAGACAATGACAGAGAGAGAGAGAGAAGGAGAGAGAGAGGAATGCTTTGACACCTCTTGAATGAAGAAACTTATGTGTTCTGAACTTGTAAGATAATGGGAATGCTATTTATGAAGTACAATTCTCTATAAAAATAGGCTCATATTGACTTGGATGATTTTTTTTTTATGTTCCAAAGCATCTGGTGAATATTACTGAGTTAAAGCTTCGTGCCTCAATTGAGACTGTAATTGCAGTTCAGTGGGTGAGCCAGACCTCTTCTGAGTCAAGAACCCTCTATTATAAATCTCAAAATGACAAATATCAGAGGTCATAGGACACGGTTTTAATTTTACATTTCCTGGTTAGCTCAGAGTAGGAAATGGACAAACAAAACCTCTCATGGTATTTACCGGACAGCATAATGCAGTTTTATATTGCAAGAATAATTATATGATTTTTAAATTGTGTCCTATAAGTTCTGTATACCATAGTTTCCCTAGAAGAAGATATATTCTTTTGAAGACTAGATGTGCACAGAGAAACATTCAAAGTATTTTTTGAGTGTTGACATCATAGAAATGTCTCTATTTTAATACAAAGCACAACACATAACAATATTCGTAAATACTTACATGGTGAGATGCTTAAGCTTTAGAATAATATGTGTTTTTCTTTCCCTTACTAAACACAGCTGTAAAACCTGGCCAAAATAAATATAGTAGCTATTTGAGAACTCTGAAACTAAAGAGTGCCAGGCAGATAGATGTAAAAAGAGGAAAATTCAAAACAAATCATCAGATTATCATTTGTTTCCCCTCTGCTATCTCTGCCTGGACCTGAGGCAGACTCCAGCCAAGAAGGGAGTCTTAGTCCGGAGAGGGGTGAAAGGAAGTCCTCTCATTCTCACATGAGGATCCAGAAGCACATCTAAAACCCCCAAAGAATGGGAGGAATCTCCCGTTTTCTGTTGTCTTTTCTCCCTCCCCCCCCTTGTGGCCAAGACACCTCCAGCTCTCAGGAAGGGGAATTTCCTCTCCAGCAAGAGCAGCGGTTCTCAACCTGTGGGTCAGGACCCTTTCACAGGGGTCACCTAAGACCAGCGGAAAACACCTATCTCCCATGGTCTTAGGAACCAACAGACCGCTCCTCGGTGTAGCCATGTAGTTTACTGTTGTCATATGAAGACTGTTGCCCAGGCTACACCACGATTCAAGACAACATTTCATTTATTTGTCATTAGAAATAAATATGTCATAATATATAATTACATATTGTTTTTGTGATTAATCCCTATGCTTTAATTATGTTCAATTTGTAACAATGAAAATACATCCTGCCTATCAGATATTTACATTACAGTTCATAATAGTAGCAAAATGACAGTGATGAAGTAGCAATGGAAATAGTTTTACGGTTGGGGGTCACCACAACATGAGGAGCTGTATTAAAGGGTCGAGGCATTAGGAAGGTTGGGAACTTTGGGCTAGAGGAACTTTGATTTCAAGAGGGTGGTATGACCCTGGGGATCATTTCCTTCTCTTTCTTTTTTCTTGCCACTTTGCCCCAAAGGCGGGTGCATTTATGGGGAGTAGCTGGCAGAAGAGGGTAAAGGAAGCCTCAGCTTTCAGATTTAAGGACTGAAAGCGGAACCCTGGGAAACCAAAAGGATGGGGGATACCATGAGGCATTCAAGGAAAGGGAAAGGACGCTGCGGTTTAGGAACTTCTGGGGTCGCCCTTGAGCTGCTCTTGCAAGGCTCTGACCCTACAACAGTGGTTCTCAACCTGTGGGTCACGACCCCTTTGGGGGTCGAACAACCCTTTCACAGGGGTCGCCTAAGACCATCGGAAAACACCTATTTCCCATGGTCTTAGGAACCAACACACCGCTCCTCGGTGTAGCAAAGTGTAGCCATGTAGTTTACTGTTTTCCTATGAAGACTGTTGCCCATGCTACACCACGATTCAAGACAAAATTTCATTTATTTGTAATTAGAAATAAATATTTCACAATATATAATTACATATTGTTTTTGTGATTACTCACTATACTTTGATTATGTTCAATTTGTAACAATGAAAATACATCCTACATATCAGATATTTACATTACAGTTCATAACAGTAGCAAAATTACAGTGATGAAACAGCAACGGAAATCATTTTATGGTTGGGGGTCACCACCACATGAGGAGCTGTCTTAAAGGGTCGCGGCCTTAGGAAGGTTGAGAACCACTGCCCTACAACTTGAAACTGGAAGCACTGGATCCCAGGGCAAACCACCCACTAGTTCCCAGACTGGCCACTGGATAATGCGCCCAGGCAGTCGTTCTGAATGCCCCTGCAAAAGGGTTGAAAACAAAACTGACATTTGAAATGCTTATTCAATGTTTTAAATAAGTCTAGGGCTGCTCAGATTATGTTTCACCCTTCGGGATTTGGATGGTCTGTGGTATTTCAGGAAATGTCCATTTCGTGCAAACCGTTAAAGGTATGCGTGTATCATTGTTTGCTGTTGTCCCTTAAAAGTCCGTGCTGTCTCTGGGTTGGTAGCGATAGCCTTCTGTCCATTCTGAATACTTTTGACAGCTCTATTGAGATACAATTGATGTACAAAGAGCTGCACATATATAATGTATGCATTTTGATGAGTTTGGACGACCTTGATACCACCACCATAACCAAGATAATCAATATACCCATTACTTACAAAAGACTCCTTGTGTCCTTTGGTTTTGTTCTGTTTGTATGGCAAGGGCACTTAGGATCTACTCTCTTAGTAAGTTTTGTTTTTTAAGTGCACAGCACAGTAGCATTAGCTATAGGTCAAATGTTGTATAGAGCTCTACTACTTATTCAAATTTGAAGTTTTTTTTATATATATTTTATTGATTTTTTTACAGAGAGAAAGGGAGAGAGATAGAAAGTCAGAAACATCGATGAGAGAGAGACATCGATCAGCCGCCTCCTGCACGCCCCATAGTGGAGATGTGCCCGCAAGCAAGGTACATGCCCCCAACTGGAATCGAACCCGGGACCTTTCAGTCCGCAAGCCGACGCTCTATCCACTGACCCAAACCGGTCTCGGGCAAATCTGAAGTTTGTTACCCACTGAGTAACAACTCCACCATTCCTCTTTACCCCATCCCCTGGCAACCATCATTCTATCTTCTGCTTCTAAAAGCTTGACCATTTTAGATATTTTATATAAGTGAAATCGTGCAGTATTTATTTTTCTGTGGCTATTGTACTGATTAGAATGTCTTTCAGGTCTATCTATGCGGTCACAAATGATAGAATCTCCTTTTTTTTAAATTTGAATGAATATTACATCCTATGTATATGACACATTCTCTTTATCCTTTCATTTATCAATGAATATTTGGGCTGTTTTTACCTCTTGGCTATTGTATATGACACTGCAATAAATATAGCAGTGCAAATACCAGTTTAAGATCCTGATTTCAATTACAAACAAAATCCCAGTATCACTTTTTTTTTTCAGAAGTAGAAAATAAATACGGAAACTCATAAGGATCCACAAAAGACGCAACTATTCAAAGTGATCTTGATGGAGGTAGGCGTTAACTGGGGGACTTCTTAGAAGCTACTACTGAACATAGAAACAAAATCCAAACACAGAAATTAAAAAAAAAAAAAACTCCACCCAAACTGAACCAAAAATAGAAGGCATTGAAAAATGAGAAAAGTCATGCCGGCGGCTATACTGCACTGTACTTAACTGTGATAGAAATATGATCCCCTAGGTTTCAGGGTTCCTCTTCTGAGCCAGCAAAGAGGCTATTTCGTCACCCCGGGCACAATAGAAACACCAGCTTTGGCACTTGCTCGATTTCTGACTCCAATACGGGAGTGGACATCAGAGGGGAACACATGATTATCTCCTCCCTCATGGGAGTTGGCTCCTTTTAGAAAACTGCCTTCCCTACTATTTTTCCTTCTTTCCGAGCACTGGTTCAGAGTCTGGGGAAACACTGTGTCCCTGAGACACAGGGAGCAGGGCAGAGCTCCTGAAACCCCAGTAACTCCTCGAAGCTGCATGCAAACTGGGCTAAAAAGCTTTGCAGTCAGGGAAATGGCTCCTGAGCCAGGTCACTGACCAGTTCCAACTGGACAAAAGAATAGCTACCCCCCGACTGTTTCCTTCTAGCACAGCGGTTCTCAATTTGTGGGATAGAACGACCCTTTCACAGGGGTCGCCTAAGACTATTGGAAAACACCTATTTCCCATGGTCTTAGGCACCAACACACCGCTCCTCGGTGTAGCAAAGTGTAGCAACGTAGTTTACTGTTGTCCTATGAAGACTGTTACCCATGCAACACCACGATTCAAGACAACATTTCATTTATTTGTAATTAGAAATAAATATTTCACAATATACAATTACATATTGTTTTTGTGATTAATCAGTATGCTTTAATTATGTTCAATTTGTAACAATGAAAATACAGCCTGCATATCAGATATTTATATTACAGCTCATAACAGTAGCAAAATTACAGTGATGAAGTAGCAACGGAAATAATTTTATGGTTGGGGGTCACCACCACATGAGGGTCATTAAGGCATTAGGAAGGTTGAGAACCACTGTTCTAGCAGGTGCTGGACAGAAGCTGGGCTAGGTAGGGAACCATTTCTTGAGACGTTCTAGAAAACCCACACTACAAATGCTGTCTCCTTTTCAATGATTACCGTGTTTCCACATTAAACATAAAGGGAAATTCCACCTCCCAAGTGCTTGCTCCATGTCATAAGTGGTGCGAAGGGTCTTTTGGATTTATCTCACGAAATACACATTATGACTCCGTGATTTCTACTTTAGGGATGTATGCATTTCAGAGTTCATACCATTTGCTCATGTTGGCTTGGGCAGGACTGAGCGATATTTCTCCTCTTAGGTCTGTTTAATGCCAAAGCATGAATTTTCCATGAGTTAACTTTACGTGGAATCTAATGAACAAAATAAAGTGATGAACAAAAATGTCCTGAGACATGGGACCATGCAACAAACTGATGAATTTCAGAGGGAAGGGGAGGAGGGGAGAGATTTACCAGGAACTTAATAGGCAGATAGCAGAGCCCATAGGCAATACTGTAGAAGGCCTGGGAGAGGACAATGGAGGCTGGGGACGGGGGGGATATGGGGAGGGACATCGGTAATACTTTCAACAATAAAGATAAATTTTTAAAAATAAAGAGACTGAAAGTTCACATTTTTAACAATATATCACACAAGCAGATAATGAGCTCTTTTAAATAATTTCATGAATGTCTATTATTTTCCAGACATTGTGTTACTAACTGTGGAATAATGACTTCAATATCAAGTTCACAGTCCACTGGAAATGGCTACTTGTGAACAAGTATTATAATACAATGTATTAAGAACAAACAAAATATGATCAAAATATTACAGGGGTATTAAAATTTGGACCTAGCTTTATAGGCAAGGCCAGTCTACTTAGTGGGCATTGTAAAAAAAATAAAACAAACAAACAAACAAAACTGACTTTTTGCGTGTATGTGTGTGTGTGTTTTTTTTTATAATATATTTTACTGATATTTTACAGAGATGAAGGGAGAGGGATAGAGTCAGAAACATCGATGAGAGAGAGACATCGATCAGCTGTCTCTTGCACGCTCCCTACTGGGGATGTGCCCGCAACCAGGGTACATGCCCTTGCCCAGACTGGAACCTGGGACCTTTCAGTCTGCAGACTGACATTTTATCCACTGAGCCAAACTGGTTTCGGTGACTTTTTGCATTTTGAAGATATACATAGGCAAAGGCCATTTGGCAAAATGATCTTAGTATATTTTAGGGAATAATTGGTTTCTGTTACATCATGTTATTCAATGAATACATGATTGAAAAAAGTAAATCTATGGTTATAGTTTTCGCAATTATTCAAGAGATGAGTCCGGTAGTGATGTAAGTTAATTATGATGTATGCATATGCCTGGCTTACACTAAACAAATAAATCTAGTAAGATCTTTTAAAGATATCTGATTAATGCCTAAATGCAGGCAGCTCTTAACATGCTAATTAGATGTCAATTGTTCTGCAAAAACAAACACAAACATGTGTAATGGTAATTGAAGTTGAACTTGATGTGATTATCAATTCTCGTTTTCAAACAGGTTAATTGCTACCTCTGAGGAAAGCCCCTGTTCCAGACTCAAAAGGTCCCGTTAGCCCATCTCTGCTTGCTGCTTCTGTCCTCCCTCTATGATGGGCCAGTGTGAGCGTATTCACTGTTTGCTGCTGGACAAGTTCAATTACTTGTTTCTGGAGCCGGTAACTGAGTGGATGGCCACATAGAGAATAAAGAGTTTTGAAGGACGTAAAATAAAATGTAACTGAGCCAAGGAGTTTTAAATCTATCAATAAAACACTCCTTACAGAAGAAGGATACCTTCTTTCTACCCATCTTCCGCAGCCTTAAGGTAGAGCTGATCTCCCATGCTCCCATTTCTAACTTCCCATTCATTTCCAAACAGAATCAGCCACTTGCTTTTCTGCACTTCCAGGTCAGATGGTACAGAAGTCAGACTTAGGCTTCTCAGACCCATTTCCTGAGTCCCCACCTCCTCCACCCCCCTCCCCACCCACCTTGACTCAGAAATCAAGGGTATTGTACATTCTTCCATGAGAAAAAGTAAATATTTGGTTTATGTGCTTTTAAGTATGTACATCCTTGTTACACAGGGGAAAGAAATACCCCTGTTCAAAGGGATTTGTTGTTTGTTTCTTTGTTTTCTTTTAAAATATTTTTTTTATTGATTTCAGAGGGGAAGGAAGAGGGGGAGATAGAAATATCAATGATGAGAGAGAAACATTAATTGGCTGCCTCACACACACCTCCCTGGGGATCCAGCCTGCCACCTAGACATGTGCCCGGAACTGGAATCAAACCATGATCTCCTGGTTCAGAGGTTGACATTCAAATACTGAGCCACACTGGCTAAGGAGTTTTTTTTGGTTTTTGTTTGTTTGCTTGTTTTTTAAACTCTCTTTAATATCTAATAAAACTTAGCTCTAGCCATGATTGTATTACTCATCACACCAAACGTAAGAGGACCTTCTGACTAGATCTCCTGTTTTCATGCACAGTTATATGAGATTAACAGCACTCCTTTTTAAATTTAGTGCCAACCTCATCTAGCTGTCCAAGGCTGGATTGCCAACAAACACATAATCCTTCCTTTACTCCTTGTTTTGCCTGATTTGTCAAAGAGCAATGTAGGTAGCAGCTGATTATTGAAATCCTATTAAAGAGTATCTGCTGTAGGTATACATTATCTCTGTAAAATTCGCCAAGTTAACATAATATCTTGAAATAATATTTACCTCTCTATGAAGTGAGATGATGCTAGCCTTAATTTATAGTACTGATAGGATTCATGGGTGTTCATAGAGTCTCATCCCAAATTTGGTACGTAATAATAAAGGTTAATACGTAATTAACCTTTACCACATCCTATACACTGTATTAATAGCTTGACCTGTGGTAAAGAGAAACATACTGCCTTCAACGATATCATTGTTAAGATGAGAAAACTAAAACATGTAGAAGTTGAATGGCTTTCCCAAAGCCAGGAAGATGGTAAGTGGCAGAACTCGGGCTCACACGAGAAGGCTTTGGCTACAGGCTCTTGCTCTTACCTCCCTGTACCTATTGCTTCCATTAAAGTCACCTGCAGATGTTCTCCTAAACCAGTAATGCTTGGCTTTTCCTCCAAACATCTCCATCAGTACTCTTTCATAATTCTTATACTATAATGGAAATGGAAACTGAGGCCTGAAGAGGTGATGTAATTGCCTCCTGTCCATTAAAGGAGATGGCCATAATTGGAACTCAGGTCTCTGCTTTTGTCTATTTCCCACAAACTTTATGGTATTAAATTTCAGATGAGCTTTGAACTAAGCTTTGAATCTGAAATAGACCCTAGAAGAGCATCGAATTTACCCATGTCACACAAAATACTGCATTTCAGTGGTCTTAAAGTTATTTTTACTTTGCATTGGGATTGTTTTAAAGATATTTTTAACTCTATTTTTTTATTTATAAAGAAAGGGAGAGTGGAAGAGAGAGAAACATTAATGATGATGAGAGCAAGAGGGAGAGAGAGAGTCATTGATGGTTGCCTCCTGCATGTCCCACACTGGGGATTGAGCCTGCAACTGGACATGTGTCCTGACTGGGAATGGAACCATGACCTCCTGGCTCATGGGTTGATGCACAATCACTGAGCCATGCCAGCAGGGCTTGCATGCGGATTTATTTTGTATTGGGTTCTTGGTGGTGGTGGTTTTTTGGCTGTACGAGAAGAGGTACATAGCTATGGAATCTAAGGTAGAGTTTTATTTTTACATATTGGTCATTTAAAGTCAAACATAGATACTGTTCTCACTGATATTCTATCTAATAACGAGGGAATATGTTAATTGACCCTCACATGGTCACAAAGATGGAGGCACCCAGAGCCAATAAGGAGGGAATATGCGAATTGACTGCCCCACCCTCAAAGATGGCAGTGCCCACAGTCACAAGATGGCAGTTCCCAGTCCCCTCAGCCCTGCTTGCCTCCAGAGTTCCCCAGTCCCCTCAGCTGCCCCCAGACACCCAGGGCCAGCCTGAAGCACAGGCAAGCCTCAGATGGTGGCTACCCAGTCACTCAGGGCCGCTCAAGGCTCAGGTAACCAGGAACAACCAAGGCTTGTGCTACCGGCAGTGGCAGCAGCAGAGGTGTGATGGGGGCATTGTCTTCCCCTGATCACTGGGTCACCTTCTGCCCCTGAGGGCTTCCATAATTCAGTTCCAATTGCATCTTCAAAGGCAGGCCTACTTAGCAAGATGCTTTGTAATTAATTCACTGCCTCCCTCCTTCTATCTGACCTTTCCTTTCCCAGGAGTTAATACACTCTACTACTTTGTAACTTGGCTCATAATTCACCTCTACCTCTAATGCCACCTGCAAATAAAGCACTTCTTTCCCCAGATAAAAGCACTTCAAACATTATTTTGTAAGAACTTTCATCATGTGGCCCAGAGAATTGATTCCCTTAAATTTTTTAAGTGTCCTAAGTTATTTAACTATCAACTGTATTTAACGTTACCGTGCTAACATTATGTTAAGATTAACATTTTATTTAACAGTATAAACTACCTCTTAAAGATAAAATACAGTTCCGTGCATGTCATTGGCGTTGGGTACTATGTTAGATATTTTACTCCTGCTTACTATCTAACCTTCAAAAACACTTGGTGAAATACTAATTATTGTGCCCATTTTAATAATGGAGGTAGGAGAAGTTGAGGCACCTATTTAGTAGAGCGGGCACATGTCCACTTCATATACATGGCTCCCATATGAGTTGATAGGGTCATCCTGCAACTCCCCCCTGAGGGATTTTTCTCAAATGTTCATTGGCAACAGATGTGCCAGGGAGTTAAGGGTCTCGGGTGTATAATTCGGATAATGACTGATGGAAGTTGAAAAAAAAATCTAGCTTCTTTCCCTCTGGAGGGACAAACTGAGACATGTTCCACACTGTCGCTGACAGTTCCCCAAAGGAAAGAGACTCAGCTGCAGTCAACCTGCTGAACGACATCTTTTGTCCATTGCTTATCTTTCCAGATTTCTCTTGATCACATCCCTCTGGGTATTTCCTGGGTCTCCTTTTCTCACATCCTGGTCTGAGTGTCTTCTTCCAATAGACCCCAATCTCAGCAAGCAGCTAAATGGCAGAACTCAAATACAAACCCAGGTTTCCCTGTCAACAACGCCCACACCTTCTACAGTTCCCTAGTGAAAATGTGATGGCCGTGTCCTGGAGATGCTCCAACTGGCACAACAATAAATGCTGCCACCTTAGAAAGTACAGTAGGATAAAGTACAGTGGTACCTCAAGATCCGAGTTTAATTCGTTCCGTAACCTTGAGGCATGGGAAACTGTGAGATGCTTGAGGTGCGGTAAACTGGTGGGTCGTGTGCAGCTGGCTCATCCAAGTGATTACTCCTATCTCAAATGTTGCTCATATTTCAAAGCAAAAATCGCTGGCTCAACGGCTCATATCTCAAAAATCTCGTATGTTAGGGCACTCGTATCTCGAGGTACCACTGTATCTCCTGATAAAGAAATGGCATCTTGGAATTACTTTTTTTTTTGCTTCTTCAATTGGCCTGTGCCAGATTCTTGTCCTTAGCGAGAAAAGAAGGAAAATTTCCTTCCCGTAAGCAGACATGGAAAGGGCTGCCTTTGAAGATGTAAAAAGGATAGGTATCTGGTGCCCGGCCTCTCATTTTTGTCTGGAACCTCTGTGGAGCGGCACTCAGATGTGTGCCCAGAAAGCCTCAGCTGCTCTCTGCTGTGCACTGAAGCCCAAAACACGAGAGGAAATGATCCTACTTGACCATTTACAGGAGAGCTGAGCCAGAAGCAATAAGACTGTACTCATGCAGCTAAAGGAGCATTCACTGGGAGCCAGCATTGCTCTTGAACTCCAGGAAGCTAGTGGCAAAATACAGACATACAGCAAGCTGTGTGGATACAGAATTAGAGAAATAGAAGTAGAGACACAGGGTACTGGTCATGATTCCTCTTATCAGTCATTCAGAATTAAGGACCTGCTCTCATAAGTGTCCAATTACATTTTAAAAACATATTCAGAGTGTATGTCTAATAGATCATTTAAAGAATGGCAGACAATAAAACTAGCTGAAGAATATCTGCACCCTAGCTGCATGTTTCTCAACATCAAATATGTTTGGGCTATAGCAGGTAACTTGGAACAGAACATATAGGAACCATATTTTTTAACTGAGCCAAAGAGAGAAGAGAAAAATGTCAGCATGGGTCTCCAGTTACACCACAGAGAAGCTGTTCAGGATGGAAGCAGACGGTGGAAGAAGGAATAGTCATGGACAGGCAGAGCCTGTGGATAATGAGTCTGCATAAAAGAATATAAGACTCTTAGCCTAAGATTCAATGGAGAACAAGGAGGCAGAAGCACAGGATAATGATTGAAAAGTGGATGTGAAGATAGAAGTGCCCAATTAAAATTTGGGCAGTGTCATTTATATACCATTTCAATAGCCTTGACCAAATTTGCTACCCTCTCTTTATATGAAAATAGAGATAATAGCACTAATCTTACAAGTAAAACACCCTAAAATGTAAGTAATTCATAAAAACCTCTTCCTTTTTATCATTTTCACCCATGGAGAATAAGATTCATTCATTACTCATGCTATAATTAAAATTATTATTAATCCTAGCAGTAATACTTAATAATTTACATTTTATAATATGCTTTCATTTAGACTATAGGAGATATCTTATTCTGTGTGAAATAAAACAGAATTAATCATATAAGTAATAGTATTACAATTTTACAGAGCAGATGCTCTGTGTTAAAATGTTCTCAATAGAGCTAGACCAGCTAGTAAATTAAAAAATGATGATAGCTGTAAGAGCTGATATTTGACATTTTCAGTTCAAATTTCAGTAAAACATAGACAAAAATAAGTGACATGTACTTAAACAGCATCACTCAGGGAATGACCAGTAAGCTTCAAATGGCTTTAATATAACCTTTAACATTTTAATGTACTTGGGGTGGTAAAGCAAATATACAATCATTAACATAAAGAAGATTCTAAAATGAGAATAGCAGTTCATATTATTTTTTTAATTTTTTTCTGTTAGAATATATATGTGTGTATATATATGTGTGTGTATATATATATGTGTATATATATGTGTATATATACATACATGCAGACACACACCAATAAAAGGGTAATATGCTAATTAGACCATGAGACCTTCCGAGAGACCTTCTGGACATCCTTCCAGACAAAGCCATAGTGGCAGGGCCAAGGCAGAGGTGGTTAAGGGCGATCAGGCCAGAAGGGGAGGTTAGTTGGGGGTGATCAGCCTAGCGGGGGGGTAGTTGGGGGCAAGAAGGCCAGTGGGGAGGGCAGTTGGGGATGAGCAGGCCGGTGGGAGGGTGGGCAGTTGGAGGCAAGCAGGCTGGCAGGGAAGGTAGTTGGGGGCAAGCAGGCCAATTGGGTGGGGCAGTTGGAGGCAATCCGGCCAGCAGGGAGCGGGGGAAGTTGGGAGCGAGAAGGCCAGGAGGCAGATGAGCAGTTGGGAGCCAACAGTCCCAGATTGCGAGAAGGATGTCTGACTGCCAGTTTAGGCCCGCTCCTTGTTGAATCTGGCCTAAACAGGCAGTCGGACATTGCTCAAGGGGTTCCAGATTGGAGAGGGTGCAGGCTGGGATGAGGGACACCATCCATGCACAAATTTCATGCACTGGGTCACTAGTATAATATAGATAGATAGAGATAGATATATAGATATAGATCACTATACTTTATAATAAAAAAGTATTATTCATATTTGTGTAATGCATACATTCTATGTCAAGGCAAGGAAACTAATTTTCCCAAGTCACTATAAATGTTTCCTTTAGATTCTAGGAAACTACAATTTGAGAAACAATGCCTCGAGAAAGTGAAATCTCAACTGATTAAATCATTTTCAACAGTAAATTATGATTAGAGAATAATGCTTTTGAATCTATATCAATTATTTTAGATAGTTCTTAGTCACAAAATGAATACACGCATGCACGCGCACACACACACACACACACACATACAGACTTCTCATAGAATGCAAAGACAAACCTATGTCGAATAATTTCTAGAGTCCATTATTTAAAAGCAATACATAAAATTAAGCCATTTTCTCAAAAAATTTTAGATTGTTTCTATAAAATATCCTTCTAGTACAGACACCTCATTTAAAAACTAACATATTTAAGTCTAGAAGTGTGGGCCAGTACCAGTGGTTTCAATCTTTGCTATGTCATCAGTATTTTTTTTCCTTTAGGACATGGGCCCATCCTGTTGTAATTAACACGTGTCCGAAGTAAACAACTATGTGCAGTGTTCAAATTAGTCATTTCTGTTTATCTCCGAGATCAGTACAACCTTCTGATCCTCTTTCAGGTGTCAAGAGCAGAGCATTCCAGCGTGGAAAGCCCTCCTGGGTGGTACCCGCATGACCCCCACCTACAACCTCTGGAGAGGTGTAGACTCTGGGTTAAACCATTTCCCAGGAGCTCCTCGGAGGCTCAGAAGTCAGGTTTGACTTTCTTGGAACCCTCTCAAGCACTGGCTCAGGCTTTCACTGAGAATCATGCCAGAGGCTGAGACCTCGAAGCAGCCACTTCAGGATTCTTCTTCCTTTAGGTTCCCAGCTTGAATCATGAGCAGTTTAATCATTGGCATGTAGACTTCTTTTTGAAATCAATTTATGGTAACAATCCCGGCCTCCATTCCTGACTCTGACACTGGTTAACTATGAGAACTGTGCAGATCTGTTTCACTGAACCTTGGTTTCCCCATGTGGGACATGGGATAAACAAAAGCTGTGCCTGCCCTATGGAATTTTATAAATATCGATGTGCTGTGAGGTCCTTAAGAACAGAGAACAGGTTAAATTCCTCTTTAAATCACCAGTGCCCAATTCATGCCCAGCATAACATTATCATTGTCATTATACTTCTTTAAGATTAATTCCATTGGTAATTACTCCAACAAATGTATGTTTATATGTAAATAGTTATCACTTACTATATGCCAGGTATTATTTGAGACATTGAAGATACAACAACGAACAAAAGATAAAAATATCATAGCCCTTATGGAATTACATTCTAAGTTTCTAGTGAGAAATCTTTTTGGAGAGAAGGGAGATTTAATATATATACATATTTGAGCATAATAGATAAAATATATACTTGAGTATAATAGAATATGTACATAATAATTTATAGACGTGGTAGACATCATAGACTTATGGATAAAGTATTTTAGATTTTAATATATAATTTCTATGTTAAATAATATTTAATTGCAATAGATTTGTTAGGTACAGAAAATTTATTATAATATCTTTAAGCTGGGAAAAATGGTAGGCAATTGGACTTTTAAATATTCATTGATTTTTATTAGCAATTATCTTCACATACCAAAGAATCCATTATTTCAATATTTAACATGCCCTTAAGATAATTTTCTGTTCTTTTTTTTTTTTCTCACTGAAATTGAAATTTAATGGGAGATGTTGTACAGAAGATGTCCTTGGAAGAGCATGGAGTGGAAGCAAGATATTTTTCGGGGGAAAAAGTACCTCTATGGCTTTGTATTTAAGTGGCTATGAATGTAAGACATTATTATATGGAATATAGATTACATGCACGTGCACACACACATATGCACATATAGATGATTAAGCTATATGTTTCTTCCAACACAAAATATAGGGGAAAATGAAAATTTTATATGACAACTTTCAGTTCACACTATTAAACACAACACATTTAGCCATGTATGTGAATATAGGGGCAGGCACACCAGAAAATGAAATAAGCCACATTGGATGCTATGAATTCAGAGAAGGTTTTTAGCATGTAACCACCACCAAGTAGATTAGGTTGCTGTTAACAGACTTTTACCAGGTGTACCAGTTAATAATGCGGATTTTGTAATCAAAGAAAACAATAATTTCAAGAGAAACATCAAAAGTGTTTTATTCAAAGTAATGTCCATCGCTAGCTACACATTTCCCCCATCTTTCAGGGAATTTGTGGATACTGTCCCAGAAGAACTTTTCTTGTTTTGAGGCAAACCTTTCAGAGACCCAATTTCCCACTTCTTCATACGTTTTGAAATGCTGCTCAGAGAGTGCATGCGCCATGGATCAGAACAAGTGGCCATCTGAAGGAGCAAGGTGTGATGAATACAGCGGGTGGGTTAGTATTTCCCAGGCAAGATCTTTTAACGTGTCTTTAACTGGGTTTGAAGTGTGTGATGGTGCCTCATCTTGAAGCAAAATTACTTTGCTGTGTCTTCTGGCACATTCTGGTCATTTTACGATCAAGGTGTGGTTCATATTGATTATTTGTTGTCAGTAGAGATAAGCATTCATGGTTTCATCTGGTTTTAGAAGCTCCTAATACCACACCTTCCTGATTCTACCAAATACAGAGCATTGTCTTCTTTCTGAAGCGATATGGCTTTGCAGCTGATGTTGATGGTTGATCTGGATCAACCCATGATTTTGTGCATTTGGGACTCTCAGAATAAATACACTTTTCATTGCCAGTCACAATTCTATGCAAAAAATACTTTCTTTCGTGTTGTTGAAGCAACATTTTACTGATGACTTTTCGGTTGTCCATTTGTCTTTCATCAGTTGATGTGGTACCCCTTCAGAAAATTTGACATATGAAGTTTTGAAGCTTGCTCTCAATACAACAAAATAGCATACATATCTAATCGCATATATATCACTATAGGTGTAACTCCATCTATTGGAAAATATCCTCATTATTAACTGGTACACCTGGTAAAATTAATCCAGTGGAGCCCCCCTGACTAGCGTGGCTCAGTTGGTTGGAGCATCATACCGTGCATCTGAAGGTTGTGGGTTCGATTCCAGGTAAAGGTACATGTGTAGGTTGTGGGTTCTATCTCTGGTCTGGACATGGGTGAATGGTGACCAATCAATGTGTCTCTCACATTAATGCTTTTCTCTCTCTCTTTTCCTTCTTCCCTCTCTTTCTACAATCAATAAAAACAAATCCGGAGGGTGAGGGTTGTTTTTTTTTTAAGTTTTTTTAAAAATATATTTTATTGATTTTTTACAGAGAGAAAGGGAGAGGGATAGAAAGTCAGAAACATCGATGAGAGAAAGACATCGATCCGCCGCCTCCTGCATGATCCCACTGGGGATGTGCCCGCAACCAAGTACATGCCCTTGACTGGAATCGAACCCGGGACCCTTCAGTCTGCAGGCCGACGCTCTATCCACTGAGCCAAACCGGTTTCGGCGTTTTTTTTTTTTTAATTATTACTAAAGTCAATCCAGTGGAACTTAATATGGCCACCATCACCGGCTGATTCCATTCAAAACCTCCAGCCCCATGAAATTAAGCACTTAAGGGCGAATGCCAGTGTTGGGTGCTAGGAATAAAAGTTAATCCATACAGATAATGTAACACCATTTACTAAACACCCGAAATGCACCTTGCACTGAGGATGCAGAGATAAAAAAAAAGTTCCCTGAAATCTGTAATGAGGTAAACTAACATTATCTAGGAGAGCGGTTCTCAACCTGTGGGTCGCGACCCTTTTGGGGGTCAAACGAGCCTTTCACAGGGGTCGCCTAAAACCATCGGAAAATGTAGTAATGTAGTTTACTGTTGTTATATGAAGACTGTTACCCATGCTATACCATGCTTCAAGACAAAATTTCATTTATTTGTAATTAGAAATAAATATTTTACAATATCTAACTGTGATGATCACTATGCTTTAATTATGTTCCCTTTGTAACAATGAAAATACATCCCGCATATCAGATATTTACATTACGACTCATAACAGTAGCAAAATGACAGTTACGAAGTAGCAACGAAAATAATTTTATGGTTGGGGGTCACCACCACATGAGGAGCTGTCTTAAAGGGCCGTGGCATTAGGAAGGTTGAGAACCACTGCTCTAGGAGAAGACACAGATCTGAGCCCCAGACACATCACCTTAACATTAGATTTTGGCTGTTTTCTCTATTTCTCAAGGCCTCAGGTTTGTGAGCGGAAAGAATGCATAAGCATTCACAGAGGCCATTTGACTGAGCAGGTAGGTGGATAGCTCTGTTTGTCTAAACCTGCATTTCTGATGAATTTCCAGCTTAAGTCTTAAAATAGCATCACGTAGAGAAAAACACTATATGCTATGCTTCATTAGCCAGACAACCTAAAATCGTTATATATTAGCTGAAAGAAACCGAGTCATTTTCCACAGGACTTCCAACTCTGCATAATGCATTGATTTCCTATGTGCGAACTCGTCATTCAGAAATACAGCAAACCCAAGGCTGACACAGGGAATGGCAGGGGATCTGATCTTGAGGCTTTGGCTTTGAGACAGTCATGTTTTGAACTAGGTTTTTCCTTTGTGGTCAAACGAACAAAAAGCCTAAAATGTGTGTGGTTTTATCAGGAATAACATAAAGTTAACATACTCTATCCGATTTCTGTCCATTACTAAGTATAGAATGCTGTGAAAATCTCTTGGCCTGTCCTATAATCAGCTTTTATATCTTAAATTGGGGTAGCAGCCACCTTTCTTATTATTTTATTGTAACTGTTTTTTTTTAAATATTTTATAGATTTTTTACAGGGAGGAAAGGAGATAGAAAGTCAGAAACATCGATGAGAGACATCTATCAGCCACCTCCTCCACGCCCCACAGTGGAGATGTGCCCGCAAGTAAGGTACATGCCCCCGACCGGAATCGAACCTGGGACCTCTCAGTCCGCAAGCCGACGCTCTATCCACTGAGCCAAACCAGTCTCGGCAGTAACTGTTAAATTAGATAATGTCAATCAAAAGTACTTTATAAACTATAAAGTACATATATATTATAATTTTTTTCTTTAGCAGTTATCATAATATTTGGCATATAATAGGCACTAAAATTAGTTTTGAATGAATGCATACATTTACTAAAGATTATTATTAAACATTCCATTCTATTCTTATTTCCAACAAGCAATTTTAGGTTTGGAATACAGGCAGAAGAATATTTAATCTACTGATTGTTTTCTTGTGCCAGAGGAATTAGTTTTCTATGCCATTAGGCTAGAAATTCAACTCAGAAATATATTAAAGCTGAAGATCCTTCAGTAACTGATAACACATTATGTTAATGTCAATTTTTCAGATTAAAATAAAGCTAAGGCTTTTAGAGGGTTAGCCATTCAAAGTCAAACAATTGTATTGAAGGACAAACCTTCCACCACTTCTTTACACAGAAAAAGCAAGGGCTTGCAAGTTTAGGTGTCTTACCTGAGTCTTACATGGATGCAGAGAATGTCTTGGACATGAAGACAGAAGATGATATTACTGATGATTGTGTCAACTGCAGGAAACATATCTCGTAGTCTGCATCTCTTTCCATCTAGTAAACAGAAATGAAAAGTTTTTTGTGTGTTACAAAGAAGTCTGTACATTTGGGATTTTAGAGAATCCACTCTCTGGCTCACTTTAAATACTAACATATATGTTCCTGAAAAAAAAATTTTTTTGAGAAGTATATAAAAGCTGTAAATTATCTTGAATTCTAGTTCTGCATCAAGCATGCTGATAAGTGTTTTAATTTAAATTAAGTATCATTTAATTTCCTGTATAGTGAAATAATATAAGGATTACTGTTGTCAGGTTCCCAAATAACCAAATAATTTCACAAATATGAAAAGCTGATGCTTTAAAATTACATGCCTAAAATTATACTGTGGCAAAATACAGACCTGGGGTTTGAATCAAGGAAATCTGACTCCAAAATCTGAAGACCTTTTTTTTTTTGTTGTTGAGGATGCATCATTGTTTCCCAGTATGCACTTTTAATCAACTATCTGTGACTCAGAAGGAATGAAAATGTGGCATTTTGTTGCTATTGTTAAAGTGTCTTCGTGCTGTGTTAAGGCAAATTGCAGAGGACAGAGAAAGAGCTGAACATACAGCTAAGGCATGTTGCCAAGAAAATTCCATTAGGCTACCAAATGTCATGGAGTCCAGGAACATAAAAGCATTTTTCCATGGCCATTACTTTCTTTTTTATCAGTCTATGTAGCACGAAGGAGACATCAAATATAACTGCATCTTAGCAAGAATAAATCATGAGGCGAGCAGGAAGTTTTCAGAGCCTAATTTATAGGTCCAGGAACTTAATGAATTCCTCTTTTGAGATATTAGAATTCGTTAATGGGAACTTTCTTCTGTAATTCTAGGGAAAGCTGCTTTGAAAACGTTTAATGTCAAGACTTCTGAGTCTGCAAATTAGCTTTCCAATCCAAGTTAAAAAGCCTGTACAGGGTTCTGACTCTACTGGTAGGTATGCAAGTGTCTCTTCAAAGTAAGAAAAGGAAAGGGAGAACATATGCAAAGACCCAGGAACCAACCTCCAGGTACCAGTCACCTGGGAGAGGCCACAGTTCTGGAAGTGAGACACAGAACAACCTAAGGAAATGGATTCCAGTTTGCTCTGCTGCTTGCTCCTGGCCATGTTGATCTCATCGAGAAATTCTGTGTCCTGTGACACTGACTACAAGACTGTTTGGACACGTATTGTTTGCTCATTTCAAATATTCTTTTTCTAGCAATAAATCCAGATATTTCTTTCAGGTACCGTGTTACCACTAAAACCCAGAACTTCTCTTCCCGTATAACAGAATTTTCAAAAACATCACCCACCTGTAATTATGAGATCTGGTTTGGTTCTGGCTCTATTTCGATCTGCAGACTCCACCTTTAATAAGCTGACATCCTTCTCTCCCCCAAATTACCCTGTTTCTCAAAACCCTTGATTTCAAAATGGTCTTTTCTTTCAAATTGGTATTTAAACTAACTGCAGTCAATTGTAGGTCTTCCCTAGGGCAGTTGATGTCAACTTCCATTTCAATGATAGTGCTTAGAGGTGTTCCAGGGACATGAACAATTGGCTGGCCTAAATACTTGAGAGGTAAGACAAAAAAGCTTTTAGGCCCAGCATTATTTTGCAAAATGCCCATTCTTTCCCTTTTTTTTTTTTTAGTATTTAATTCTATAAGTATTGATTTTGCTTCATTTTCAGCAGCATCTTTCTCAATAATCATGTGTTTGGATTGTCTGCTTAACTATTTTTGTATCTACCTCAGTGAATGCTAAAAAAAATAAAGAAATAAAAAAGAAAAATACTCTTATAGTGGGCAGCATATAATTAGAAAAGTTGACCCAATAGCTCTCCGCTTTAATACATTTACAGAATGCGTTTCCTAGTGCTCGCCTCACCACTGTGCATGCAAAAAAAAAAAAACAAAAAAATCTCCGAGGCAGGAGCACATACATCAGCAATAATTTCACGCAAGCGGGCTCGGCCTGATCTGTGCGGAGTCTCACATTACTTTATCAAACTGTCTCTGCGTAATTAGTCTGTCTGCAAATGGCTGGTGTCTGAATTAAGCATCTAATTTATCTTGACTGGCTGCCGGATCGCTTGATCGGTCCATTCTGCCTCGGTGGCTCTTTCGTGAATGCCAAGTGCAGAAGAAGGACCCTCTGGCCACAGAAGAGTGAGAAGCAGCAGAGACCAGAGGTCAGAGGCAACTGCCAATGTGCTCCTCGCTGACACCTGGCGGGGCGTGTGCGGGCGCCTTCCAGTGACAGCGATCTTGGCCAAGGGCGTAATGGATGTCCCCGGTGGCGGGTTACTTTTGAATCAGGGCAAGTAAATCATAAATAACCGTAACTCAGCCGGCGATGTCAGGCTTACTAAACGAAATCGAATTAAAAGTAAATTATCCTTTCCTCCCGATTCGACACCGTTCCTCATAAGCCACTTATCAATACCGCGGCCATCTGAACCCCACGGTGAGAGACACCGCGGCCGCCCAGCCACCCCGTCCTGATAAAAACGGAGTCGCTCCTGTGGCCACAATCATTCCTCCAGAGCCTTTGATTTGTTGGCTCTCGCGCTGTTGCTTTCAGAACAGAATCCGGCAGCTTTATTGGAATACATAAATCTCTCTGATTTAAGGGTTGCTTGCTCCCCCTTTTCCTCGGATGAATTTGAAATGGCACCGAGTTATAGTTTTATGGAATGATTGCCGTGGGGGGGGGGGAAGGCTGACATAATTTTCGGCGTGGGACGTGGCGTTGTGCTGACAACTGAGAAAGTTGGGAGAAACTGTTTAGCTCGTTAGACGGTTTTTGTCAGAGTCCATTCCCTCCGCCGCGGTTGGGGATGCGGGCCCAGGACAGATGTGGGTTCCTCGGGACAAATCCGAGGAAAGGCAGGGCACGTTCAGGACAGATGTCTGACCCCCCTTTTATCTGAGAAGAGAGCCGGAGGCCTGCGGTCAGGAGATCATACTCCTCAGAGCATCGTCTTGTGACTCTCTACCACGGAGGACTCACTCTGCTTTTCAAAACACCTCCTGAGCCCTAACTGGTTTGGTTCAGTGGGAAGATGGTCGGCCTGCAGACTGAAAG
This sequence comes from Lasiurus cinereus, assembly GCA_011751065.1. Taxonomy (NCBI): domain Eukaryota; kingdom Metazoa; phylum Chordata; class Mammalia; order Chiroptera; family Vespertilionidae; genus Lasiurus; species Lasiurus cinereus. The sequence continues at coordinate 8,755,210 of JAAGEH010000452.1, read as the reverse complement.
GTCCCAGGTTCGATTCCGGTCCAGGGCAGGTACCTTGGTTGTGGGTACATCCCCAGTAGGAGGTGCGCAGGAGGCAGCTGATCGATATTTCTCTCTCATTGATGTTTCTAACTCTCTATCCCTCTCTCTTCCTCTCTGTAAAAAAAATATCAAGAAAATATGTTTAAAAAAAAAACACCCCATGATTGCTCTGGCCAGGGCAGCTTAGTTGGTGGGGTGTCATCCTATGCACCCAGAGGTCACCTGGTCAGGGCACATGCCAGGACTGAGGGCTCTATCCCCAGGAGGCGGTGTGCAAGAGGCAGCCAATTGTGTGTTTCACTCTCACATCAATGTTTCTCTCTCCTTTTCCCAATCTAAAATTCAATAACAATATTTTTTAGAAACATCCCATGATAGTATGTGGTTACCTTGTTTTGCAACGAATTTATGAGAAGGTCTCTGTTTGCTCTGTAGCTTTACTAGAGGATGTATGGCTCAAGAGACACCTATCCGAGGCTCCACGGCTCTGCCAGATGGTAAGGACTTGACCAGATACTACAATGCCACTTTGGCATTATCTGATGTATATTAATAGCAATCCCACATGTTTGATTTTTCAAATGTAGTTTTTTACAGAGAACAAAACGTATTCTGACTCTAGATACATTCTGATTACAAGTCCACTTATTAGTTTTTCTAAATGAAAAGATTAGAGAAGATTTTTCTAAATGAAAATGTACTTCTATTTGTGCTAGTTGATCTATTTCAATTACATAATGAATGCTTCCCTTTCTACAGTGGGATGATGAGGAATTGTAATATACAGTGGTACCTCGAGATACGAGAGCCCTAACATACCAGATTTTTGAGATACGAGCTGTCAAGCGAGCGATTTTTGCTTTGAAATACGAGCAACATTTGTGATAGGAGTCATCGCGCGGATCGGCCGGCTGCACACGACCCACCAGTTTACCGTGACTCGAGCGTCTCATAGTTTCCCACGCCTCGAGGTTACGGAATGAATTAAACTCGTACCTCGAGGTACCACTGTATATGTGGAAGGTAGGGGAGGAAGGGATGTCACCTTATCAAAATGCAAAAGTGTCAAAGCTGCCTTCACAGTGCTTGTAGTCACAGAACCCTGCGTCAGAAGACCCATTTTATTTTATTTTTTTTTTAGAAGACCCACTTTAAATCATTGTCTAATGATCTCCTGTGAAAACAGAGGCTCCTAACCGGCAAGTGACCCACACAAGGCCCTACCAGGGAAGACTACGATGATTTACCCTCCCAAGTACTCGAGCTTATATCTACTCGAAGTTTACAACCCTTTCCTTCCTCCCCCCAGTGTAGGGATAGACAGAGAGTATCACATTTGAGTAGGGAAATTTATTCGAGAATCTGATAACTATATATGGCTTCCTACCTACTCTATGAATAATTATGCTTTCCACAACATTACCTTTTTCCTGGCAAAAAAATGAGGAATGCATTTACCAAAGTAACAGAATCTTCAATATCTCAACCAGCTATGAATTGCTGTAGCATGACAAAGATGATAAAGATACATACTATTCTCAGAAACAGGTTTTCCATATATGGAATTATATATGCATGTTGTTAAATAAGTTGTTAACTCCATTTAATTCACTGTACTATCCTCTTTTTTGGCTTTGGCTAAATCGTTTAGATATGACATTTTTCAAGTAGAAAAAGGGTGCATAACGTTTAAATATTAATTCATTTATTTGGACCTACACAGTTTCCATTCATAATGTCAGGGATATTCACATGCAAGTCACATTCTAATATTTATAATCTGTGAACTTTTACATATTTTCAACCATTTTAAAAATGGTTTCAGAGGGAGGCCTGTCATTGTGTTTTCTTAAATAATTCCATTACGAAGTATTTTAAGTACCCAGCTCTTTAATTAAGATTCCAAATAATGGTTTGATATATTTTTCCAATCTCAGAGTAGTTTTGAGTGCTAATGTGCAGCTATCTGAAACCAATTTGTAACAAATATAAATGAAAGACTTCCACAGATGTAGCCATTTTTTCCTATAAAGCAAATTTCTAAGATATATGAACTAGGAAATGCTAACTTTTCAATCAAGTTACACTAAAATCACATGTATGATAGGTGCATCTTTGATTTTAACCAGAATGATGGAATACAATATAGAGTGTCATATGATATAATTCAATTAAGGAGGAATTGGTCGTTTGGGTGTATTAGGCTTGGAGTTGCAGTCTGTTACTAGTTCAATCGTACTCGAGTTAGAGGCCATCTCCTACATGATACCAATACCGAGTCAAAGGTCAAGATGTGCACGGTCAACTTCGTAAGAGTTATAGAACACCCCAGCACAATACAGTAACTTAAGCCGTGCATTACAGTGCACAGAAAGCCCCTTCTGTCTGCGATAGCAATAACACTGGTGGGGGAACGGTGCCATTTCCGCTGCAATTAAACCAGGCTTCCATGCGTAGCTTAACATTAAGCAGAGCTATGTGTGCGATTCTGCAGAGAAAGCAAAGAAGTGACTCGGAAATGTGCTGATTTGGCTACAAAGAAGTTGGGTCAATTTTCACATGCACAACAGCTTCCGTTAGTTAAGAACTTCGGCTTGCAATGCCTCCGAAACGTCTTGCCTTGTGGCTCGTCTGCCAGGGAAGGGATGTCCCAGACTGTGAAATGTAGCTAGCTTCCATGGAGGTTGCTTATTCTTTCTATGGGTCAGATCTCTCATCGGAGAGATTAATCCTACGATGATTGTCACAATTAAATGAGCTGGAGCCTCAGAAACACTTAGAAGAGAGCTCAGCACATGATGAGTGTGTAACAACTGTTAGCAATTAATATTCAAAACCCTTAAAAATCCTATATAATAAAAGGGTAACATACAAATAGACTGAACGGCAGAACAACCAACCAACCAACCAACCAATCAAAGCATAATATGCTAATGATATGCTAAGGCTGCTCAACCACTCATCATGACGTGCACTCACCACCAGGGGATAGATAGTCAACTGGTCGACCATTCACTATGAAATTTAGCTAGGTTCCAGTTCACGGAGGCTGCTTATTCTTTCTATGGGTCAGATCTCTCATCGGAGAGATTAATCCTACGATGATTGTCACAATTAAATGAGCTGGAGCCTCAGAAACACCTAGAAGAGAGCTCAGCACATGATGGGTGTTTAACAACTGTTAGCAATTAATATTCAAAACCTTTAAAAATCCTATATAAT
>JAAGEH010000452.1:8703938-8751957 GCA_011751065.1 Lasiurus cinereus | reverse complement strand
CGACCATTCACTATGAAATTTAGCTAGGTTCCAGTTCATGGAGGCTGCACTGACCCCCAGGGGGGCAGATGACCTGACTGGTAAGTTAGCTTGCTGCTCAGGTCCAGCAGATTGGGGCTGAGCTGGATGGGCTGGAGACGCCCTGGAGCCCTCTTGCAGTCCATTCCCTGTCCCCGATGGATGGAGCACTGGTGGGGTTCCTCAGCCTGACCTGTGCCTTCTCACAATCCGGGACTTCTCAGAGGATGTCAGAGAGCCAGTTTCAGCTCGATCCCGCAGGCCACTCCCCTTGGGAGGGTACCAGATGCAGGGCTCTTGCCTGCTGAGCACTGCAGTAGTATGAGCCTCTCCAGATTGGGATTGATTGGGTGTGAACCATGTCAGGCACAGTGGGGCTGGGATGAGTGGGAACAGCAGGTAGGAGCTGCAGGTGGCATTGGACTGCAGGTTTCAGGCCAAAACCTGCAGGCCACCCTCTGGGACCCCACCCATGCACAAATTTGTGCACTGGGCCTCTAGTGGATAAATAAAAGCCTGGGATCTGCAGATACATTTGACATGCATTTGAGCTAAGTTTGTAAATTTCCTCAATGCCCAACAAATGAGAAAAAAAAGTCTCTATTAGAATTTGCCTATTTTTTAGGATTCTACGCAGTTTGTTCCAACCCAGATAAAATGAAAGCAACATAAAAACCTAGCCTAATTCTGAGGATGACCTACTGTAGAAGTGAGCAAAGACGCTATGTGTGTTCTAAATTGACAGTGATATACCTATCACTCTGACTGTATAAACTGACACTGAACATATTATTCAGTTTAGAATGCATTATTATTATTAGGCTAGTCAGTATAGCTTCTTATGTAGAAAGACCAGATAAATACTGTGACTTTTATTTGTTCCATAAAATGTCAATTACTTAGGCTGGATACTTCCTACTAAAATGTTTAAGGGATGTCAAATAAATGTATAAATAATTTGAGGAGCAATTTATTTTTATTTCGGAAGAATTACCTTTATTCTCTGAGCTTCCCAGCACCCCCCATAAATTGTCCTAACATTAGTGTCCACTGCCTTAACACCATAGCTCCTCTTTATACACGGTGAGATGTTAAACATACAGATCTTACGTCACTTAGCCTTTATATCTCCAGACTAGGTGCTCAGTCCTTGTTTGTAGAATGAAAGAGAATGAGAGCCAGTGTTAGATATACTACTATGCCCTGCAGCCCTATGCACAGCACTTGACATTGAGAGGATCAGAGGAAGTGTTGAGAAATGAACAGGTACTGGTATGTCAGAGAGGTAGTAATATCAGATGCTTTCAATAGAAAAAAAAAATGTCTTTTTTTGTCAAGATGCTAACAAACACCGTAGAATCTGTAACATGAACAAAAGAAGTTATATGCCTATACAGTGGTACCTCGAGATACGAGTTTAATTCGTTCCGTAACCTTGAGGCGTGGGAAACTATGAGACGCTCGAGTCGTGGTAAACTGGTGGGTCGTGTGCAGCCGGCCCATCCGTGCGATGACTCCTATCTCAAATGTTGCTCGTATTTCAAAGCAAAAATCGCTCACTCGATAGCTCGTATCTCAAAAAATCTCGTATGTTAGGGCACTCGTATCTCGAGGTACAACTATATGCGTTGCTCATGAGCATAGACAACAGTGTGGTCAAGGTCTGGGTGGGACCGGAACCAGATGAAGGGGAGAAAGAGGAAATGGAGGAACATCTCTAATACTCAACAATAATGATAAAAAATATATTATTAAAAGGAGAAAAAAGTCTATGAATTATTAGAAGGAGTCTCACTTTTCTAATGAACGCTAAATTATCAACTTGGCAAAGGGCAAAATATCTTTCTACTTGAGCTCTAGGCTATATATTCAAATCTAAGGTTAACATAAAGAGTTATGTTGCCGTAAGTAGAAGAGCATTTTATAGCTTTTCTGTTAAACGAAAGCTTATAGTCAGTAGTAAAACTTCTGTAGAGTTGACATGCATTTATTAATCTAATGGAAGTCACTATTCAAATATTTCCTGAATTAATGAGTCAATAAATTAAGCAATAAATATTTTTTTATTAAATAGTAACTAGGAATCTACTGGGGCAGTAAGAAAGAACTTAAAAGCCAGAAACCTCAGAAACATTTAATCACTTGTTGATGTTTACAAAATAAAAATTAAGGATCACATCTTGACATCTCAACATTAAGGAATCCTTCTAATTGATAGTCCTGAATCATTTAAGGGTTGTTCATTGCCCAAGAGAACTCAGCATCAGTGGGCATTAAAACTGTGCCCTTAGTGTTAAAATCAAACTGGGGTTTTGAATAATGGCATCGCCCTAGTAATCACGAAACAACATTCTCCTCCGTCAATCAGATGTGTTTATTAGCAAAAATCACTGGCAAAGCACCGTTCCCCTGGAGTGGAATTTGCTGCAATCATTTTATGCTTTAACAGACAACTTACATTTTAGAACTTTGCAATCCCCCACTTCCCTCAAATCTTTCTCGACTTTGGAAAAGTCTTTGAATTTTTTTGCCAACGGAAACTGCCTCGGGAGCAAATAGCTATTGTCTATGAGACAGAGATAGAACTAGACATAGGGAGAGATTTAAATAGAGATTCAAATAGATATTATCATTTTCATTGGAGAACTGATAGACATTTAAAATTGAGAGATCTCTAACATGTAAACCTAAGGAGTTTTCAGAAATTGGTTTAAAAACATTTCATTATTTTCTAGAGGAGAGCAACTTAAGATACACCTTTTAAAAATATATTCTAGCTCTATTCACCACATTTTAAGAAGTATTAGTAATCTTTCCAATTTCCAATGTAAGGTTATGTACTCATGCTGTGACTGATTAAAAGCCTCATGCATCATGGTAGAGTTTTGCGTCTTTTCCATTTTATAGATAAATTGAGTATAGATCTATGTGAATTCAAGTTAGGGAAAAATAATGATTAAGGTCTTAACAAAGTTGCTACGGATACCATGTGATTAGCTAATTTTTTTTTTAAGCTCATATTCTTTTTTTTTAATATGTTTTATTGATTTTTTTACAGAGAGGAAGGGAGAGGGATAGAAAGTCAGAAACATCGATGAGAGAGAGAGACATGGATCAGCCGCCTCCTGCACGCCCCACAGTGGAGATGTGCCTGCCAGCAAGGTACATGCCCCCGACCAGAATCGAACCCGGGACCTTTCAGTCCGCACGCCGACGCTCTATCCACTGAGCCAAACCGGTCTCGGCTGATTAGCTAATTCTTAACAACAGGAAAGGAGCACAGGGAAGACCAGATATTGCAGACATTCGGGCAGCTTCACTGGGAAGCTGCAAGTTTTCATTCTCCAGGGAACCCATGGCCCGTTCCCTGCAAGGTGCTGGGGGAAAGGGTCCAACAGAAGGGAAACCCATCCATTGGCCGTGGCGAGCTGGCAGAAATTTGGAAACGCATCTCCTAGGAGTTCACGCTCGCATTGCTCTTGGCTCCTGTTCCTCTTGGCTCTTGGCTCCCTTGCATTCTCCGGCGTTTCCTTCAGAGCCACGTGGCCCTGCAGATGCCACACACAACTGACCGGTGGACTGCAGCGGGAAACACCAGCTAGCTGGCCGGATGCTGGACAGGGCAGTGCAGATATGAAAAGGCGATTTGGGACACTGGCTCTGAGGCCAGCTTTGCTGACGCTGAACCTACACTTTTTTTAAAAATATATTTTATTGATTTTTTACAGAGAGGAACAGAGAGAGATAGAAAGTCAGAAACATCGATGAGAGAGAAACATCGATCAGCTGCCTCCTGCACACCCCACAGTGGAGATGTGCCCACAAGCAAGGTACATGCCCCCAACCGGAATCGAACCTGGGACCTTTCAGTCGGCAGGCCGACGCTCTATCCACTGAGCCAAACGGGTCTCTGCTGAAGCTATAGTGTTTCCTTGGTGGGACAAGAGCTTGCAAACTCACGGGTGTGATTCCACAGAAATAAAGCTTTCTATAATATGTCATGTTCTCACGCGAGTCTCAGAGAATTCTTTTTCTTGGGATATCGCAAGAAATCCACTCCTAGGAACCACAGGTGGGGATGTGGACTATCTCACAATCAAGACTTTGGCTTACTTCCAGACACAATCCCCAAAACCTCTTCTGAGGGTGGTGGTTTACTTTCATTGACTATTGAAATAATTTTATATAGGGTTGGGAAATAAATTGATGGTAAGGCAAGCATAACATGTTAATTCATGATGTCAATGTAGTGCAAACGCTAATTGATTTCCATGTGACTGTCTTGCTAATAATTATGATTAATGTTTCTCAATTTTATAAGTGTCACAGAAGATAATAGCTCCGATAAATTTATGTAAAAACACATTATTAGCTTTGGCTAGGGAGAATAAGAGGGGTGATATCTACATTTGCTAATTTCCCTGTCTTTGCTCCACATATTGGCTTCTCCTTGATCCCTATCAGAGTTTCTTATGAATAAATCCTCACTTATTCCATAATCAGACTATTGCTAATGGCTAAAGTCTCTGCCAATACCAAAACTTATTTAGTGGCCTAAATCAATGTGTCAAGTCGCTGTAACTTTTCTAAATGTCAATGTTATTTAGACTCTTAGTAAAAATTAAGATACTTAATTTAAGTGACAGAAGTGGCATCAAGAGAGTTTGCTTGCTCCTAGTGCCTGCCCTTTCTGATCCTACACCTCATAACTTTCCTGCTATGTGTTCCAGCCTTATACACATCAAACGTATCATTACATAGTTCATAAATCTATTAAAGAATAGCAGATATTATCAGTGGTTATACGGTAAGTCACAGTCCTAAGAAGTTGTACATGAACTCCTAATGATCCTGAAAGTCAGCCTGTCAGGTGGATAGGATCATCGGCACTTTGTGCACCTGCATCACTGAGACCAAGGGAGACTTGGTAAGTCAGTGAGTGATGAAACAATGATACCAAATCCACATGGACCTAGGTGGGGGCTCTGAAAAATAAAGCAATTAATATATAAATATTTAGACATGTAAGTAGATAATTGATTATGTTATTGTTACGGAAATACTCCCTCATTCGTGTAAGTTCATCAATGTATATCAATTGGGGTAAATATTTCATATCTAACATTATTCAAAGGGCTAGTTCATCTTCAATGCGTTATGTGCACCACAAAGTTCAAACATGCTTTTTTGATCTGGACCAGTGGTTCTCAACCCTTTTTAATGCTGTGACCTTTTAATACAGTTCCTCATGTTGTGGTGACCCCCAATCTTAAAATTATTTTCGTGGCTACTTCATAACTGTAATTTTGCTACTGTTAATGAATCATAATGTAAATATCTGTGTTTTCTGATGGTCTTAGGCGACCTTGCTAACCGTTTTCAACCTGTGGTCACGACTAGCTAGCAAGGTTGCCTAAGACCATCAGAAAACAGATATTTACATTATGATTCATTAACAGTAGCAAAATTACAGTTATGAAGTAGCAACGAAAATAATTTTAAGATGGGGGTCACCACAACATGAGGAACTGTATTAAAAGGTCACAGCATTAAAAAAAGGTTAAGAACCACTGATCTGGACTATGACAATTTTTTGGCTGGCCATTACACACTGCATTTCAATTTTATTTTTTTCTATTTTTTCTTCAATTGAAGCCCAGTACCTTCAGTGAAAAAGATAATAATAGTCACAAACTACTAAGAATGGGTCAGCTTAATTATTACTCAGTACTATGATGAATTGAAAATAAATGGCCAGTAAGCATGGTTAGAAAAAAAATGAATTTGAAAGTAAAAGCATCTGCTGAACTAATAGTAGAAATTACCCTGAAGAGTTTGGGACAGAAATATTTTGCATTGGGGATAAAGGGGGGGGGGTCATAAAAAAATTCAACTGTAAAAACATATTTGGTGTTATTGAGACCCTCTGTGTTTTGCAAAGGGATATTTTATGAACATATTAATTGAGTAGCTCTTTTTCTCCTGCAAAAAAAAAAAAAAAATTCAAACTATTTTAGCAACTCAGAGAGTTGAATATTGACAACAAGATGCTTCAAAACTGGAGAGTTGTTTTATGAGTAGGCCTTATTAGGAACTCTATAGGAAAAATAAAAAGAAGAGGAAACTGTACACCACATTGGAAAACACTACATCCTATATAATAAAAGCCTAATATGCTAGGTGTCTGGTCATCCATTCAACCAATCAAAGCATAATATACTAATGTTATGGTAAGGCCGCTCATCTGCTTGCTATGACATGCACTAACCACCAGGGGAGCAGACAGTTGACTGGTCAACCAGTTGCTATGAACACCAGAGGGCAAACACTCCAACCAGTAGGTTAGCTTCCTACTGGGGCCCAGCTGATCAGGACTGAGTGAGATGGGCCAGAAACACACTGGAGCCTTCCCACAGTCCCTCCCCAACCCTGATCGAGCACCAGTGGGGTTCCTTTGGCCTGGCCTGCGCCCCATCTCAGCCCAGGCCAAGAGATCCCACTGGTGCACAAATTCTTGCACTGGGCCTCTAGTATATAAAATATATAAGATGGTATATAACTAACTTTATATCTAAATACATCTATGTATCATGTCTTTATTCTCATAGCAATACTAAAATTTGCACTATACCCATTTTAACAATTAAAATATATTTTATATCTATTTAACAATTAAAAGAAATTAAAAGATGGAGAGGCCAGCATTTAAACTCAAGATAGCAAATACTACCTTGTTCTTCAAGACACTAGAGAAAATTGAAGGCTTATGATAAGAGGGCCGGGTTCAATATTTCTAAAGTCACTTTTGAGTCTCAGAGTCTCTGTTGATCCAGTAGAATAGGTTCAAACTATACAACAATTATAAGTGGCTTCCCAGAGGAAGTCAAATTATATAGCTGAACAGAGATGAGGGGAGGGGTTTTAGAAGTTCTAAAAAGGAATGTATTACTTTGAATTCAATCACACCATCTGCTCTACAATAACGGGCCCTCTCTCTTCCTATTTCTTATCTAAAAAATTGCTTCAGAAGTTATTAAAATTGATCTCTTCAAGAGATTCAAGTAAATAAATGTCATTGGTCCTCAATTTCCTTTACTTTCTTAGTATATTTGACTTTACTGGCACCCCCTTTCTTGCCCTTAAGATGGTCATACTAGGTATAGTAATAGGGTATAAAGGTTATAGTGGTAAAGGATATTGGATATGATTGTTTTACAAATGCCAGATCAATGGTGCTTGTATTCCTTCTCTATTTGTTCTCACTTTGGAAAACCAATTAACATCTCTAAGCCTCCGTTTTTATTTTTCCCCTCTTGAAAATGTGAATACATCAGCGCTTACTTTATAAGGTTGTTGCAAAGTATAAATAATACACTAAATATGAAGCAGTGAATACTTAGAATGGTTTCTATTAAGCTTTTTGCATACATTAACTGATTTTTCTTTTTCTTTGTAAAAAGGAATAGAATGAACACCAAACTTAAAAAAAAATCTCTTAAGACTCTGAAGGAGAAAGTTATGAGATAGTGGGTCATAGGGACCTCTGTGAGATAATGTGCTAATGCGATATCTGGTACATTGTAGGCCAAGAAAAAATGCCATATATCCACAGGGGAAACAGGGTCTGGGCAGGTTTTATTAGCTTGGTGGCTTAATATGAGCAGAGATGATGGAGAAAGCACTTGGGTGGCAATCACTGTTTATACAGAGTCTCCTCTCTTCAGTTGAATATAAAGCTGTAGCCTCAGAGGACAGTTCCACTTTGAGCCTCCACTAAGTTTGATATAATGAGGTGCAGTTTTTTAAATGTTATGTTCATATTTCATCCATCAATTTGCTTTTCCACAGGTTGCCTGTCAGTTGAGTGTAATTTAAAGGTGCAAGAAGATTTCTTTTATGAGTGAGAAGATTCATAATTCTTAACTTATTCTCACAGCAAATCACTCTAAGTGAAACTTGGAAATATTTATTGGTACCAAATAGATATCATCATAAAGATCTTGTGCAGTTATAGTGAACAGATGCCTACTTGAGAATATTTACTTTGACTGACTAATCTGCCCCATCTATCTCAGTCTATGTTACTGCCTTAATTCAAATATTTATTATTCACTTATTTAATGACAACTAACATCCACATTTTTCTTACAATCTCCTTTTCTCATCATGCAGTACATGGCTTTTTCTTAAGCACAGTGCCATTAACCTCTTTCCCTGTGTTTCAACTGTCATTTGCCTCCTATTTCAAATACCTCATTCTGCCATTCCAGACTCTCCAAATTGTAATCAACAACCCTATCATTTGGTCTGATTTTTTTTTACCAAATACCCACACAAATCCTGTACTCTAGCTCCACACTGTCCAGTATGACAGCCATTAGCCACCTGTGGTATGAAGTACGTGGAATGTGGCTATTCCAAATGGAGAGTTGCTGTGAGTATAAAACATATACCAGATTCCAATGATTTAGTGCAAACATATATAAAATCTCTAAATAATCATTTTATATTTATTTCCTATTCAAATGTTAATATTTTCGATATTCTGGGTTGAAAAAATGTATTATTAAAATTAAATGCACCTGCAATTTTAATATTTTTGGTGCTATTAGAAATGTAAAATTACAAATGTGCATCACGTCTTTATTTTAAAGCAAGTTTTTTTTTTCTAGAGAAAAAAAACTAATGGCTGTACATCAGACACATATTATTTGTGTTTCTTGGGCTTTATAATAGAGTCTCCAAACATTAAACATATATGCATTCAGTGCCTCCCAGTAAGCAGGCATTTTTCTCAAAATATAGAAAATACAGAGGCGATAAAGATGGACAAGTTCTGCCTCTCATTAGAGCTCAATTTTCATGGCATCTATGGAAAGCAAGAGACATAGACATAATTTCAAATTGTGATAAATGGCATGTGTCTGAACAGTACATTAGATAATCCCTGGGAGGGGGTTAATTTACAGTTTCACTACAAAATTCTGAGTTTTCTAAAAGCTCACATATATATGAGTTAAACATAATATATATATTAAACTCACACACAATTAGTTTTAATGTAAATATGTATATTATAATTGATTGGTAATGACTGCTCAGAGTGCATTTATTAGCCACGTCTATCTGGGTTAAAAAGAAATGAATTGCACATACTGTACCAAGTATGTCTTCAAGCAGATCTGTAATCATGCATCTCAAAAAAAGAAAAGATTTTTAAAATTATTTAATAATAAATACATTAGCAAGTGAGGTTCTCTGCTAAAACTTAATCTCTATGTTGGGCATCAAGAGAGAAGAAATCTGATCTGAAAATGTAGTCTATTTAGCAAAAAAAAAAGAAGAAGAAGAAGAAGAAAAAGAAGATAGATAATTGTACCTAGCCTACAAAATAATTAGGTTTGTAGACTTTTAATAAGCCATTTCTTGATTGTCATATATGTGCATGAAAATTTTATAACAGCATTCGGTTTTTTAATTGACCCCAAATTTAGTCAATTCTCTTTTCATCAATTTACATCTCAACATCTGTTTGATCCCTTGGAACATCTGTGGAGGCAGGTGTTCTGCTCTGCCTTTCAAAGTGATGCCCAAATGAGCATAGATACAGATCAATAGGTGAGAGAAATTAAAAGAAAATTCACAAGTAGCTGTGCAGGTGAAGTGAGTAGACACGAGTTTATAACACACTGTAGCATACTTGAGGTCCAGTGTACATGTGCATGGGTTCGGTCCCTCAGCCTGGTCAGCGATTGGGGTTGATCAGCAGTGGGAGGGGCTGTGGGAGGTTGGCCAGCCCAGGGGGAGGGGCAGTGAGATATTCAGATCAGGGCCATGGGACTGGTCAGCTGGAGGGGATGGTCCAATAAGGCCAGCTGGCTTGGGGGAGGGACTGTGGGAGGTTGGCCAGTGCAGGGAGGGGCTGCAGGTGGTTGACTGGCAGCAAGCGATTGGCTGTGGGAATGCATTGACCACCAGGGGGAAGCTCCTGAATTAAGCTTCTACCCCTTCATGGTCAGTGCATGTCCTAGCGACCAGTTGACTGGTTGTTCAGTCATTCAGTCGTCTGATCACTTAGGCTTTTTTATATATATAGTGTGCTACACTCTAGCAGCTATAGTCCTTTGGAATTATAGGTAAATAAGACATGATTATTTTACTTAAGAATAGTTTAGGGAATGTGGTTAAGTTATCCATTATTGATAACAGCATGAGAATCATATGTCCTAATGCAGTGGTCGGCAAACCACAGCATGTGGGGCACATGTGGCTCTTTGGCTCCTTGAGTGTGGCTCTTCCACAAAATACCATGTGTGGGCGCACACGTACAGTGCTACTGAAGGAGTACCCTAATTAAGTTAATAACAATGTACCTACCGCTCTAGTTTAAGTTTAAAAATTTTGGCTCTCAAAAGAAATTTCAATCCTTGTACTGTTGATAGTTGGCTCTGTTGACTACCACTGTCCTAGTGCCTAAATATTACCCAGAAGAAGATCATTTTACTAAGATTCAGTAAGTATTCATATGTCAGTCTCAGACTTCTTCAAATTATGCCCTATCCCTTATTTTCCCCTTAATATTCACTGAACTAAAGAAACAGATCATTTGTATGCTCTTTGTCTAGGAACATGGTCTAAGCCTTTGCTATCCCGAGTTCTTCATGAATTTGTTCTAGAATGAGCCAAAGGCAGCCTCTCTGAATGGTGCCGAGGTTGTTTATTTCTTCAGTGGGACTTGAGACCCATTAGCTCAAAAGCCAAACTCGAATTTGTACACACTCCATGTTGAACAAATGACCCGAAATAAGTCAAACAGAAAAAGTCAAGGACCATCTGATTTCACTCATGTAATTGGATATGAATCTGAAATCAACAATTGAACAAGCAAGACAAAAACTCACTGACACAGACAACAGTACAGTGGTCACTAGAGGGAAGGGAAGGGTAAAGGAGTCAAATATGTGGTAAGAGGAGATTAGCCTTAGGGGAGTGGGCACACAATGCAATATACAGATGATGAATCCTAGAATTGTACCCTTGAAACCTGTATAGTTTTATTAACCAATGTTACCACACTACAACTAGTTAAAAAACAAGAAAACGAACAAGAAATAACTCAAATAAAAACACTGTGGCCATTTTCAGCCTGCCTGCTTTGCATACCTTGCCTTGCATTGTTGGCCATTGATAAGATAGTCGTGTGGCTCTGAGAGCCCAAACCACTCCTTCAGAGCCCTCAGGAACTCTTTGAGATACACTTCCTGCCTTGCAGCTGAGCACCATCATCTAGGCCAGTGGTCAGCAAACTGTGGCTCGCAAGTCACTTTTGCAGCTCTGGTGACTAATGAGTTTGTGAACCACTGATCCAGGCGTATACCAGTAAGGTCTGTCTCTCATCCCAACTCCCAGCTCCCTCATAAGGTCCCTTATTCTCCTTCGATAAGCCTCTCCATAGTCACGTGGTGTCATCCTATCCAAGCACCAGTTCATAAAGCCTGTTGCAGATTACTGCCAGTCATTGTCCTATCATCTTCCCTTCACTATACTACTCCAAATCCCTTGAACTTCCTGCATCATCTAAGCCAGCGGTTCTCAACCTGTGGGTCGCGACCTCTTTGGGGTCAAATGACCCTTTCACAGGGGTCGCCTAAGACCATCAGAAAATGCAGATATTTACATCACGATGCATAACAGTAGCAAAATTTCATGGTTGGGGGTCACCACCACATGAGGAACTGTATGCAAGGGTCTCGGCCTTAGGAAGGTTGAGAACCACTGATTTAAGCTTTTAACCCACTAACACCACTGAAGTTCTCCTTTTGCTTGAATGTTACTTTTCAACGGGATGAATTTTCTCTCCAAGAGCTGTGGATGGTATTCGACCACTGAACAAGTATCAGGGAACGTGTTCTGCACAATTTCGCTGAGAATGGCTGGTGTTGAGTTTTGACATTTTCTTCCCCTTTTACATTGCTTCTCTTTCCGTGTAAAATATCACATAATTAATATGGTTCCTAAGCACCCCAATACACGTGTGTGCAAATGTATATTTGCTCAATAGTGTGTAAGGAGGATGGACTGGAGGGAGAGCAATGGTAGCCATAAAAAAAAAAGGTATAGAAGAGAAATGTACTTGGAACTAATCATTCTGGGGTCAAACCACAATGCAACCGGCAAACGTATTCTAACTTCCAGATCTTATTTTCTGGCAGAATAACCTGTGTGAATCCGAAGGGAAGGCCGCTATTCCGAAGAAAATTTCAATTTGACATGTTAAGCCTATTTAATTCTATCCCACTACAATTTTACTACACTTGGCTGCCCATCGTGGGCAAAAATTTAAATGCCGGCACTTATTAAAACTAGCCTGAGCAGTAGCCGTGAATAACCTTGGGGATGACCCATTAAAAAAAAAAAAAGACCTACAATTCTCCTCAAAAAAATAATTAAAGCTCCACCACTTGACAAGGTGGTTGAATTTATGTTTGTATTTTCCTGTGTGAAGGAGGCCAGTGCCATTTAGTGGACAGATCAACAAATTTAGAGTTCAAATATCTAAGCCCGATCATATATTAACTATGCTCTAGCACAAGTGAATCTCCATCCCGGAACCTCCATGTCCTCATTCTAAAATAGGGGATTAAAACACAGAACTCCCAGGATGGCGGGGAGCATGAAATATGATGATTTATGGAAAAGAACCATTTCTCCAGCCTGGAATGCAGTCACTGGTGAGTTTAACTTATTCTCTGCAGTCATCTGAATTTCTACCTCAGCCTGGGCCATCCAATGAGTACTGAATTAGTGGGAGCTGCTATTATTCCTTGTTAGTTATTTATGATTATCCTTACTTGGCTAATTTTTTTCCAATCCTGCTCTGCTACTTACTTCTCTACTCCGGATGAGGCAATGGGTTGAGGATTTTCTTATTACTGCTATTATAAAGCTCTGAGAAGAAATTGCTTTTGCTCCTGATTCATTTCGCTTTTTACGTGTTTCTATTGATTTTTATATTGAAATTCTCCTTTCCATATGCTTTAACCGTAATCCTTGTTTACGGGACCCAAGACCCCCGCATTGGGTAATAAGTTGGTTATTAAAAGGTGACATGACTTTTCTATTAAAAATTAAAATCGATAAATCATATTTTTGTTCTTAGGAGAGGTGAAATGAACCAGTAGTCTACAAGATCGGGTTTTTAGCTCGTTACGAAGCTTATATTTTCAGCAGGTGGCAGGAGAGACTGCATCAGAGGAGGGTAATGTGTAGGGAACCGAGGCATCTAGAAATTGGCCTGCCTTCACACTAAGGAGAACTGTGCATGCTCTTCTGAGCTGGTCGACTCTATGCCCTGAACAAAGGGGGCCTGGTGGAGTTCTCCACCCAATTCTCTGAGCAAACAGAAGGCTACCCCATTACTTACTGGGAGGCCAGAGTGAGCATGTCAGACTCAAAGGCTAACACGGCCAGATAAGGTTTAAGTTTCTGTGGGCTGCAAAAACCAAAAGCATCACTTTTCACAGAAACAGGTTCATTTCCATAGAGACATGCTGAATACAAAGGGCTGAAATAATGAGTAATCGTTAGCATAAAATAGAAATTTTAATAAAAATTAGTATTTTTTTAACATTCCCAGACACTGAACCATACAGTAGATCTACCTGTTCTCCGTGTCCAGACAATATAATAAAACACAGATGTTTATTTATTGGACATGAGATGGGCATTTCCGGTTTCTGCTTAAAAGTGTAGAGTATACCATTACTCTATCATATTTTTCTATCTACATGTCTAACTCCTAGAACTTTAGATCTCTTAAAAGTATAGTTTGGCCAACACCGGTTTGGCTCAGTGGATAGAGCGTCAGCCTGCAAAATGAAAGGTCCTGGGTTCGATTCCGGTCGGGGGCATGTACCTTGCTTGCGGGCGCATCTCCAGTGTGGGGTGTGCAGGAGGCGGCTGATCGATGTCTCTCTCTCATCAATGTTTCTGACTTTTTATCCCTCTCCCTTCCTCTCTGTGAAAAATCAATAAAATATATATTTTTTAAAAAGTATAGTTTGAAAGCCAGTATTCCAGCTAAAAATGCCCCCTTTTACATTGGTAGTGAGACAATTTTTTCAGATGGAGGAACTGCAACAGATATAGTCACTCAAAACTAAGGTGACTGCACTATTTGGCAACAGCAAAGGACACCAGGCAAATAATTCTCACCTCCATGGTTTTAAGAACACAGCTTCTGACTAATGAAATACCTTCCAATTTTTAATAGGTTTAGAGGTCCCTAATCCATCTTAGGTGAATAATATCACTTTAATATTTTCAGTAATTTTCCTTTAACAGGCTTTTAAACTTAATGCTTCTACCTTGCTTTAGGACAACATCTTTTAATTGTTTGAAATTATCAGTGATGTCTGTAGCATTTTTCACTGAACTTGGGTTGAGTTCAATTAACTGTCTCATGCTTTTGCATGAAAGAGGTCTTTTGCAATTTGCCTAATTGGATCACACCATGACCAGGAATGACAGTCTCGGAAAGGCTGAGGAAAGAGACACAAAGTTGTCTACTTCCTAGGGCTTCCTTTTGGAATTTTCCATTGTGCATGACCAAATATGGCCACCGCTTAAGAATGTGCTTTAGAGAGTTAAACCATCAATTGTTCCCATGGAATTCCCCAGGATTGAAGGTGAACTATGCAGAAATGACCAAAGAGAATCTACTTAATAGCTTCTTCAACTACCCCTTTCAAAATGAAAACAGTCATCTTTTGCCATTTTCATCCACATGTATATGTGTTAGAAGTCATAGATTCCTAGTTTTGTACCCATGTACCTATGAAAACATATACAGGCTGCCCAGGTGGCAGGGCTCAGTGGTTGAGTGTGGACCTATGAATCAGGAGGTCCTGGTTTGATACTTGGTGATGGCACATGCCAAGGTTGTGGGCTTGATCCCCAGTGTGGGGCATGTAGGAGGTAGCTGATAGGTGATTCTCAATCATCATTGATGTTTCTGGCTCTCTCTCCATCTCTCTTCCTCTTTGAAATCAATCAATCAATAAATATACATACATATACACACATATATGTCCTATATAATAAAAGGCTAATATGCAAATGACCACCTGGTGGAATGACTGGTCACTATGATGCATACTGACCATCAGGGGGCAGGAGTTCCCCCTGATGGTCAACGTGCTCCAACAGGGGAAGCACCACTCAGCCAGAAGTGGGCTCACGACTTGTGAGCACAGCGGCAGTGGTGGGAGCCTCTCCCACCTCCGTGGCAATACTAGGTATCAGTGGGCCTAAGCCATCAGTTAGACATCCCCCCCAGGGCCCTCAGACTGTGAGAAGGAACAAACCAGGCTGAAGGACCTCCCACTCAAGTGCATGAATTTCATGCACTGGCCCTCTAGTATATAAATAAAAGGTTTCTATGCAAAGTGTCCCCTCGGAAATTTGACAGGGAGACCAAGAGTTTGATTCCTCACTATGACCACCAGGGAGCAGCACAGAATGAAGGAAGTCCCCAGCTGGCAGCTAGAGGCAGAGAAAGAAGGCCCCAGCTGGCAGCCAGAAGACCCCCATCAGCCCTAATCACTAGCCAGGCCTAGGGACCCTACCCATGCATGAATTTCACTTCACAAATCAGACCTCTAGTGTGTGTGTGTGTGTGTGTATACATTTGAAATATTTCCCAATATGCATTAAACAAGTATAAAAATATGCTGATGGATTAAAAAGATACACATACACACATATTTATAATCTTAGCCTATCACAGGGAAGATAAATAAACACTCATGGTATGCTCCCTTGTACGATGCATACATCTTATGGCTTAGGGGTGGCAAGGGAGACCATTTTGTACTGTTTGTTATATTTTAAAGTTCATTCATTCTTTTTTAGAAAGGAAAGAAAGAAAAAAATAATGTTTAGGAGAAGATGCAGCCTGTGCAAAAATTAATGGTGATATCTTGAATGCAGAAATTAAAATATAAATTAATGGGTAGAAATCAGCAGCTCTGACACTCACATTCTTCTTTGCAAAGACCTTTTCAGTGACATTGGCACCGTGTCATACTTCTGGTATTTCAAGTAATTAAATCTTCTGAAGATCCTGCCCATGTAATAGTGAACTCCATAATATCCTCCATCCTATTATATGGAGGCGCCAATGTGTCATTCCACACGTGAGAACACATTCCACCAGACTACCCTGCAGATGCATTACAATCTGAATGGAATATTAAATTGATCATCACTCCACTACAAAATACATCCCTCTGTCTCCATTATAATGCGGTGCGCCTTTCTTTGGGGGCCCGGAAAACTTTTTGGTATTGTTAATAAGTTTCTGCTGTCTCCTTGATGGCGGCATTTAATTTAATTATCAGGGTTGAATGAACTCGGTGCAGCTGAGTGATTGCTAGCTACTCGGAGGAACTGGAACAGTCCACAAACAAATTAGTTCTCCAGATGTGGAGACTTATAAATAACCATGCCAGGGCTGTCTGCGTGTGCGTGAGAGGGAAAACAGGCATTGTGAGCAATACAGATTGTTTTCCGAAACGGTGGGGAAGGGCATGTCAATGCAGAGAGCGGTGTGATTTTGTTTTGCATTTAGACACATATCCGTCAAATTATTTTCTAGATTTAATGGGGTGTCTAATCGGTCATTAATTTAGCCGCACTCTTTGTTGTTGTTGTTAATCCTTAACTGAGGATATTTTTTTCCGTTGATTTTGAGAGAGAGTAGAAGGAGAGTGGAGCGATAGAGATAAAGAGATCAACTGGTGCTTGATTGACTTAATTAAAACATTGATTAATGATGGTAATAATAGCTAATACTTGGTGTTTCCTAGGTGACAAGGATTGCACTAAGGATTTACATTCATTATCTAAAATAATTCTTAGCATAATCCTTTGAATTAAATGCTGTTTTAGTATGTCCACTTTATGAAGAAACTGAATAGAGAACACTAACCATGTATTCTGTATTTCTTAAAACAATCTTTTTTTATTTTTTTTACTTTTTACATAACTTACCATTTTTGTTCCCCCCCCCCCATCCCAGACATACCCCAACCCCCCAGTGTCTTGTGTTCATTGGCTATGCTTACATGCATGCATACAAGTCCTTCGGTTGATCTCTTATCTACCCCACCTCTCCCTAACCTTCCTGCTGTAATTTGACAGTCTGTTTGATGCTTTACTGCTTCTGTGTCTATACTTTTGTTTATTAGTTTATAATGTTCTTTATTATCCACCAATGAGTGAGATCATATGGTGTTTCTCTTTCATTGCCTGGCTTATTTCATTTAGCATAAGGCTCTCCAGTTCCATCCAGATTGCTGCAAATGGTAAGAATTCCTTCTTTTTAATGGCAGCATAGAATTCCATTGTGTAGATGTACCATAGTTTTCTGATCCACTCATCTGCTGACGGGCACCTAGGCTGTTTCCACTTAAAACTATCTTATTCAATTATTCTAATTCATCAGCCATATAAATAACGTATTTTTTATTCTTTGTGACTGGAAAATAATTAACCAGAAAATAAAATTTTAATTTGTTCTTGTTTAAAAAAAATAGGTCGCCGAGACCGGTTTGGCTCAGTGGATAGAGCTTCGGCTTGCGGACTGAAAGGTCCTGGGTTCGATTCCGGTTGGGGGCATGTACCTTGCTTTCGGGCACATCTCCACAGTGGGGCATGCAGGAGGCCGCTGATCGATGTCTCTCTCTCATCAATGTTTCTGACTTTCTATCTCTCTCCCTTCCTCTCTGTAAAAACTCAATAAAATATATTTTTTTAAAAAAATAGGGCCTTTCAATTTGTGTATAAGTTGCTACTGACTTCTCAGAAGTACCCTTGAAAAATTCCCATTTGAGAGGACAGATGACAAAGTTATCACCTTTAGTGTGTTCATCAATTTCACTAACATCTATTTTTAGCTGAACTGAAAATCTATGAATAAGCATATTAATTATGTAATCAGATATTAGAAAGACGAGCATCTTAATGCAGGCATATCTCTACCATTAGAAGGCAGAGATGTTTTCAAAGGCTTCAGAACTTTTCAAGGATTATACATTCTGAAGAAGAAAGTGATTTCCTACCAGGGGACTGATGACGATTAAGGTAGTGGTATTCAACACCGAGGCAAACAGGCCGCAGAAGTCAGAGTCTTGATCAAAGGTCTCTCCCCAAGCCCCACCCCCAAAAAACGGTGCTTATCCAGAACTACTTCTATTTCAGGAACTTCAAATATAACTTTCCTGGAATTCTTCAGAAAGAAAACTGTTTCAATCAGATGAGATTGGCTCCTTCTGGACTTCTGAACCAAATGCTACCTACCATTGAGGAGACACGGAAAAAGATGGTGGTAGTGCTGAGAAACCAGGTTCTCTGAGGAACTGGCAGAGAATTCTGGGTTTCTACCTCATAGGAAATATGGAGGTGCTGGGGTAGACTCCAAAAAACATCCGAGTCAGAAAATTTCATTTAAAAACGTGCAACTCCTGATGAATGTGATCAGAGCAGGATTTTTCAGGTTCAGCATGTCTGACATTGGAGATGAGGTAACTTTTTACTTGGGGTGTTGTCCCGCACATTTTAGGAGGTTTTAGCAGCGACCCTACCTCTATCTACCAGATGCCAACAGCACCCCACCTCCAGTTTGGAGAACTCATAGCCAAATTTCTCACCAGGGCAAAACCTTTGGAAGTGTCTGCCAATGTAGAGACTCCGGGAGTTGGTGATTCCTCTGTAATTCCAAAGCAACATGTATGGAGATGTCAAATGTGGTATAATGTGCAGGATTTGTTTCAGATTTCCAATGGGCTTCCTATACTATTTTCTCTTCTTTTGTGTGTTAATTTCATAATAAAAACTGGCACTTGCTTTTAACTCATTTATAAAACCAAGTCTTGACAACTGCAAAATTATTGTGTCAGAACAGAGTGTCCTTTGTGTAATCTTTGAAAAGTCACACCAGTATAATTAGCACTAAAAAAAATAGACTGTGGGTAAAAAGTTTTCAAGTGCTGAATTTCTCATTTGCATAAAAGGGAGTCAATCCACACTGCCTTCAATATGTAGGGGAAAATAACGAATAAACTCCTACTGGTCTTAATAATGTATTTTCTTTTTTTAAAATATATTTTATTGATTTTTTACAGAGAGGAAGGGAGAGGGATAGAGAGTTAGAAACATTGATGAGAGAGACATCGATCAGCCGCCTCCTGCACACCCCC
Source organism: Lasiurus cinereus (assembly GCA_011751065.1). Lineage (NCBI taxonomy): Eukaryota > Metazoa > Chordata > Mammalia > Chiroptera > Vespertilionidae > Lasiurus > Lasiurus cinereus. The sequence continues at coordinate 8,732,680 of JAAGEH010000452.1, read as the reverse complement.
TACTGGGGATGTGCCCGCAACCAGGACACATGCCCTTGACCGGAATTGAACCTGGGACCTTTCAGTCTGCAGACCGATGCTCTATCCACTGAGCAAAACCGGTTTCAGCTTAATAATGTATTTTCTTAATTTTTAAGGGACATTTTAATAAATTATATTTCTAATGTGATAAAGAATCTTAAGTTTAACCATGATTTTTAGCTTTAATTTAACATGTTCTCTTAAATTCAACTAGAACAAATGAAATGCATTTATTTATCATTATGATCTGTTTACAAACATCTATTGGGTCGTGTTTGCATTCATCCATCAATATGTCCAATCATTCATCTGCTTTCTATCTTCCTTTTTGTCTTTCTAATAACCCACCCATCATTTATCTTTCCATCCATCCATTCATCTTTCTGTTTGTGAGTAAACACAAAGGTCTGTATAGTAACTAATTTGTACTGCTATTATTGTTATCATCAAATTTCAATACCAGTGATTTCTGAGATACAATATTTGTTGCTATCTGTTGCTTCCTTTGGTGTTGTAAATTATTTGAATTGTTAAATGAACATAACTGATTTTACTGATATAAAAACAATGATGTTTTTGCTCTCTGTACAGAAGCATCTGGGGTTGGATTCCCAGTCAAGAGCACATACCTGGGTTGCAGGTTTGATCCCCAGCCCTGGTTGGGGCACATGCAGGGGCAACCAATTGATGTGCCTCTCTTATATCACTGTTTTCCTCCTCCTCCCCTTTCCTCTGTCCCTCCCCCTCCTCCCCCTCTTCCTCCTCTTCCTCCTCCTCTCCTCTTGATGTACTTCTTTTTAAAAATATATATATTTTACTGATTTTTTACAGAGAGGAAAGGAGAGGGATAGAGTTAGATACATCGATGAGAGAGAAATATCGATCAGCTGCCTCCTGCACAGCCCCTACTGGGGATGTTCCCACAAGTGAGATGTGCCCTTGATGAGAGTCGAACCTGAGACCCTTCAGTCCGCAGGCCAAAGTTCTAGCCACTGATCCAAACCAGTTTCGGCTGATGTGCCTCTCTTATATCACTGTTTTCTCTCCCCCACTCCTCCTCCTCCTCTCCCTTGCCCTCTTTCCCCCTCTCCCTAGCCCCTCCCCCTTCCTTTCTCCTCCCTCCTCCTTCTTTTTTCCCTGCTTTCCTCCCTTCTACTCTCCCTGAGATCCATAAAAAAAAAAAAAGGATTATGCTTTCAATAGGAAAATACATCAGACAGAAGAAAATTGTAGTTTTTACACAGCCTGGATTACAAAGATTATTATTTTCTGGTCAAATATGGGAAAGTAATATTTCTTGAAAGGAGAGGTACAGGGTCTCAGATAGAACTAATATATTTAAAGGAAACAGAATTTCCAAGATTTTTGTGACTTTCCAACAACATGCAACAGAATCCAGGATTTTGCATAAATGCCCATAGAAAAAATATAGAAAAGCAAACTTATATACAACTTCTATTTTTTCTCAGCCTGTGCCCCTAAATCCCATATTTCATATCACATCAAAAGTCAGAAACAGCCCTGGTTGGTGTGATTGAGTTGGTTGGGCATTTTCCCATGCACCAAAAAGATGCCAGTTTGATTCCTGGTCAGGGCACAAGTTCAGGTTTTGAGCTCCATCCTCCTTTGGAGGTGTGTAGGAGGCAGCCAGTTGATGTTCTGCTTTCACATGGATGTCTCTCTCTCTCTCTCTCTCTCTTTCTCTCTCTCTCTCTCTCTCTCTCTTTCTCTCCCTTTCTCTCTTTATAAAAATCAATTAAAATAAAAATTAAAAAGCCAGAAACACTTGGATCCCCTGGTCCTTCCTAGAGCTCCCCATTCCATACAACCTTGTTTTTGCAACTTGAAACACTCTTCTCTTCTTTCTCCATTAGGCTCGGTTTTCTGGATACATTTTTATTTTCTGATATTGAATAAATTTAGGGAGTTAAAACTAGTAGTAAATGATTTAAGATTATTTAACTATCAGACCATGACTTCCCCAGTCTGACCTTTTAAAAACAATAGGCTGGTGTCAATCCATTCAAGGTAGATATTTGGCATGGAGGAGACACACATCACTGAGTAAGAGAGTGTAGGAATAGACCAATGGTATGTATTATATGCATTTCCTAATTCCCAATGTAGCTAATAGGCATAAAAAACCCACTAATTTTAGAAATACCCTCTTTTGGGGAATTATCTTCTTATCTAGTATTGTCTTGTGTCAATTAAGCTCTGGGTGTATGCAAAAGTCCTCTAACAATCTCCTTATTCTATCACTTAGACAATAGAGGAGACTTTCTAAAGGGCAGTTGACACTGATAACTTAATTCATATTCTCTTTTTTTAAAAGGCCATCCCATCTGAGGCCTAGTTAACAGAGTGACCTCAAGTTGTGTCCTTCCTCCCTTTCAGTGTGGAGCCCAAATCACCGTTATTCCTATTTCTGTTGGATGTTTCACTTGACTTTTATTGGGTGGAAGTGATGTATTCCAACATCCCTGCTTCCTTCATCTTTTGTAAAGCTTTGGGTGTGAACAGAACAGATACATATGCAATTTAGGATTTATATAAATACCCAGAGAAGGGAGATCAACATAAGCAAATCCTTCTTAAAAATGTGTGTCCTATCCAAAGGGAGAATTATTTTTATTTAGAGCTTGATTGGTAATGTCATAGATAGGTAAATACAGTGGTATCTCGAGATACGAGTGCCTTAACATACGAGATTTTTGAGATACGAGCCGTCCAGCGAGCAATTTTTGTTTTGAAATACGAGCAACATTTGAGATAGGAGTAATCGCGTGGATGGGCCAGCTGCACACGACCCACCAGTTTACCGTGACTCGAGCATCTCATAGTTTCCCACGCCTCAAGGTTACAGAATGAATTAAACTCGTATCTGGAGGTACCACTGTATTGTGGTATTAAAATTCTTCCTATATAATAAAGGCCCAGGGACCATAATGACATAATTTACTTTAAAATGCTCAGAGGTTGATTGTTGACCCATCCTATATAATAAAATCCCAGGGATGATAACGGCGTAATGACCAGAACAACTGCTTGACCAGTTGCTATGAGGTACATTAACCATCTCTCATTTCCCTCCTTCCCCCTGGCTTGCAGGCTCCAATGGCCGGTGAAAGGGGAACCTGGGGAACTGGGGTGCGTGGTGGCGGGGCTGGACTGGTGGCTGGCGAGCAGGCAGAGGAAGGCCCTGATCACAGGCTAGGCCTTGGGACTTCCTGTGCATGATTTCATGCATTAGGCCTCTAGTGATCCAATAAGGTTACTGGTTCAATTCCTGGTCAGAGCACATACCCAGGTTGTGCCCTGTAGGGAGCATGCAGGAGGCAGCAAATGGGTGTTTCTCTATCCTCTCTTTCTCTCTCTCTAAAAAAGTCAATACAATTTTTTTTAAATATATTTTTTTGACTTTTCACAGAAAGGAAGGGAGAGGGATATAGAGTTAGAAACATCAATGAGAGAGAGACATTGATCAGCCGCCTCCTGCACGCCCCCTACTGGGGATGCGCCCACAACCAATGTACATGCCCTTGACCGGAATCGAACCTGGGACCTTTCAGTATGCAGGCCGACGCTCTATCCACTGAGCCAAACTGCTTTCGGTACAAAACAATTTTTATTTTTAAAAAATGCAACAACTAGAGCAGTGGTCGGCAAACGTTTGTGGCTCTATTGACTAATGAGTTTGCCAACGACTATCATATACTACCCTTTACCTCTCTGCACACAATATGCCACAACTGTCTAATACTCACAGCTTCCAACTACATGGTAACATTTAGTCAAGTCCAGTGGTTAGCAAGCTCATTTGCAACAGAGCTGCAAACCGAGAGCCACTGTTTGTTGACCACTGACCTAGAGCATAGGGCAGGAAAAAAAAAAGTAACACACACACACATACACACACACAAAATAACAACACAAAGAAACAAAAACCTTCTTGCATGAGAAAATAGGACTCAATGCCTGCTATAGACAGGAGAAAGATTAGAGGAGAAACATTTGAAAGGAGAAGAAATAATTATGTTGGAAGTCTGGAGCTGATAGGTGTAGATAACCAGTGAAAAAATGTCAAAGCCAGGTGTTCTCAAAATATGTGAAACAAAAATGTCTAATATTTTGGTGTTTTTTTTTTACATTTTTATATTAAATTATAACCATATTATCCCCAAACCGTCAATAAAAGGCTCTTACACATTACAAGTCAATGGAAAAATACATAGAGTTGTTTCCTGAGGTTAACAGAGTGTCAGAATAGGACAGCATGTACAGAAAAATGTGCATTTCTCTAGCTCAGTTGAAAAAAAAAATTGGAGGTAAGATTGTGGATGGAAAACTCAATAATAGCCATAAATGGTCAGAGGGGGAGACTTGAATCTTTCTCTGAATGTCAGATGGCAGCTCAAACCTATTTCAGTTGAATAGCAAAAAACTGACCTAACTGATGTCTAAGTTACATATTGAGCATCACTTAAGACATTTTTCTAAATGTAAATGAGAGAAAAGCTGGATCAACATACTGTACCTGAACCATCATGGGATTTAGAAAATATCGATTTTAATTAAGACTGCCACCAATTTTCTCAATGACTTTGATGATGTTGTCTTCTGTGCCTTCCAGCTGTGAAATGGGGGCATACTGATCTTCTTTCGAGTGTTTTGCATTCCTGAAGGAGTTCTAAAATGTGTCAACTGTAGTTAATCCTTAAAATGACAGTCAAGCATTCATTCACAGGTTAATCTTCCCTCTCAATATTACCTCGGTACAGCATTTCTATTTTATTTATAATATAATATTCATGAAAACAGCTTGGTCATGAAACATGCTTTGAGAAGAAATAATTTTCTGTTTTCACTCACAATAGGAATGGGTCAGGCTAGGAGAGTGATCCCTAAAGGGATCCGTAGGGCAAAACAGCACTTAATTCTTTTTTTTTATAAATATATTTTATTGATGTTTCACAGTAGAGGAAGTGAGAGGGACAGAAAATCAGAAACATCGATGAGAGAGAGACATCGATCAGCCGCCTCCTGCACACCCCACACTGGAGATGTGCCCGCAAGCAAGGTACATGCCCCTGACCGGAATCAAACCCGGGACCCTGGAGTCCAGAGGCCGATGCTCTATCCACTGAGCCAAACCGGTCTCAGCCAGCACTTAATTCTGTCTGATGCCTTAGGTCTTGACATCACGTCTCTGTGAAGGTGAGTGAGCGTTTCTGAACAATAGCCAGCCTCTGACTCAGGGAGCTGAGCAGCTTGCCTCTGGTTTAAAAACCTCTTCTCACCAGGACGCTTGTCTGGAAGTTATTTTTCCCCTCCTGCGCAACTCCAGCTCCCTATTAATGTCGAGCTTTGTGCAGGCTAGCTCAGCAAATTTTGCTCATTTTAAATACATCAATCTCCTGGCTGGATCTACCTTTCCTTCAAAGACTATAATTTGATTGTTTTCATGCTGTGAATTGATAGATGGCCCATTTAGAGGGCTACTGTGATTCTGAGTACAAGTGGAAGGCTCTAATGGTCTTGTCTTTGCCTGATCTGAGAAAACTATTAATTATCTCCCTCTCTCTTCTATTGTTTTCTATCTATTTCCCCTGGATTGATGGGAAGCATAAACATGGCAAACAGATGAGACATCTGTATCTGGACGAGGCCTGTGGGGTTTCCCTGTTGGTCAGAAGGCAGGATCGTGTGTTGGTCCAGAAAAGAAACAAAAAAATTTGCTATCAAATAAATATGAATTATATCTGCTACTAATTGTGTGACCTTGGGCAGAACACTTAGCTTCTTTAAACCCAGTTTCTGTCTCAGCAAATCAGACACAATTATGCTTGCTTCACTGTATAGTTTGGGATTTTAGGTTAGAAAATATATATACAGTGTTCAGAACAGCGCCTGCCACTGCATGACCCTCGATTAATACTGGTGACCACTGTTTTCTCGGTCTTTATGTGGAAGCCACCATCCTATGCAGGCGAACTATGGGAGGTCATCAGACTTTGGGATATGCAGACATCCTTCAATACATGCTACCTTCCCCTAATCAGCCAGCTGCTGCAGAGCCAATTACATGCTGGATGTTAAAGACAAGGTTGTTTGATTGCCCACGTTGGCGGGTTGTTTTTGAAGTATTTATTTGCATGCCCAAGTTCTGGTACAGATTATTTATTATAAAATGTAGGTCTCTCCAAACGCATCTCCTGTAATCCAGCCAATCCAACCAGTATTCACTGTGTTATTACCTGAATATCTTCTCCTTAACTAAGTAAGATATTTAATATGCCTATACATACACTGTTATTAAAATGACTCAGTTCCTTTCACAATTCATTAGTCCTCCCAGGTGCTATTTCTCTCATGCATAAATTATGAGTTTTGTCGATTATATTTGTTGCATTTTAATGCAAAGCAACTCTACCTTACACAAAGTTGTCTCAGCTGGACATTGTTCAAAATCATGAGCAATGCTCTGTTATCCTTGAATCACCTATGCCAGTAGCTGGCTTCTCATAGCTACTAAATCAATGATATATATGTCCCACAGTTGAAATTTACCTAGCAATAAAAAAATTTAAAGACCTCAAGTCTTAGGGTTTTAACTCAATCCATTCCTCTAGGGCAGTGGTTCTCAACCTTTTTTAATGCTGTGACCTTTTAATACAGTTCCTCATGTTGTGGTGACCCCCCAATCATAAAATTATTTTCGTTGCTACTTCATAACTGTAATTTTGCTACTGTTATGAATCATAAATATCTGTGTTTTCTAATGGTCTTAGGCTCTACAGCAGCGGTTTTCAACTTGTGGGTCGCGACCCACAGGTTGAAAACTGCTAGCAAGGTCGCCTAAGACCATCAGAAAACAGATAAAGTCTAGGGCCTTTATGCTTTTCATAGTGTAAATAAATAAAGACACTGTGAATCCACTTTGCTTAAAGAGGAAATCAGCATGATTATGCGTGAAATTCGTTAGGTCCAAATATTTCCATGGATATGATTCTCCATGGCTGAGAAAGATACTCCATCAAAAGTGAAATAAAATTGTTGAACCATAGGACTCTTGAGTAGGAATGTACCTTAAGCTTTGCCTTTTCCAAGATCTTTCATTCTAATAGTACCAGGATTAAATACTATTGGGTTAGAATATATTTGTATAGGGACCAAGGATTTACAAGTAAACTTTCCCTCATTGAATCCTTATGTAAGAGAACTACTTACCTAATTCAACATATTCATGACACAAATGAAGACATGAATGAGACCCAGGAATGAGAAGAGGTTTGCCATCCCTCATCTCTTTATTCCTGCCTTATTTGGTAGAACTTGACCAATGAGTAGTATAAAACTGTTCCACCTTGTCATGTCAATTGTGTGTGTTTTTTTTAAAAAATTTCCATTTTAATAGTCATCTGTATATTGTGTTGTGTGTTCACCACCCCAAATCAAGTCTTCTTCCATCACCATTTATCTCCCAACCCATTTCAACCTCTCCCCAAACCTCCACCCCTTCCCTCTGGTGATGACCATGCTATTGTCTGTGCCTGAGAGTTATTTTACTTTGCTTAATCCCTTCACCTTTTGACCTCAGTCTCCCAACTCCACCCACTTTTAAGAGCTACTAATCTGTTCTCTGTATCTATGAGTGATGTCAAGTGTGTAGTATAAGCTGATTTGTCAGATCACGTGGTCTAGACCCCAAATATCAGGAAAGACTCCCTACTCATCCTTTCCAGGGATGTCAAGTGAATAGCAGAATTTGGCATCATGTAATTAATAGAACTTGTTTAGCCTTAGAATCAGTGTATTTAAGGGAAAGACACAAACACACACTTTAAAATTTGGGGCTAAAACATCATATTTTGTTATTGGATTACACCTCCTCTCCTTTATCACTGAGACCAGTTTGCTCATAAATCTTTCGATAATTGGCTCTGCTTATGTCCTAACTCTGTGAAATCCAGCTCTCAGCAGAGATGCTTTATACAGTGTGACCTCCCTGAGGATATTTCTCTGAGTTTTGCTCTTACATTTTCTTTAAAACTTTTCAGCCTAAAAATAATTACAAGGCCTGACGGCTAGTCAGAAAATGAGGACTTGGAATTATTTTGAAAGGAAGAGCTCTTTTGATTGCAAGATTTAAAGAGTTACCCTAAACTGATGAGCACAAAAAATACACACTGAGAATTGGACTTCTCCTCAGGCCTGTCTGCAGGAAATTTAAACCTGAATGCACAGAAGTCGCTGCTTTCCCTCAAGATTCTACTTTTTTCCTTGGTAGAGCCATTTTTCAAAAACACATGTAGTGATTTACCATTGTTTCCCTCTCCTTTCCTCTCTCCATCCATTCCTTCATACTTCTTTCTCTTTTTCTTTGCCTTTGTTATCTTTTTTTCTTTTAGAACTCCCTATACCTTTAAAATTGAAGTTTAAACTTGTATTTTTTTAAAATTTTTATTAAAGGGAAATTTATAAAATACAAAGTTAACTCTTTTAAAATAAATAACTTAGTACCTTCAAAATGTTGCTCAAACACCACCTATATCTACTTCAAAAATATCCTTGTCACCCCAAAAGGAAACCCATGCACATGAAAGAATTACTTGCCCTTTCTCCTTTTCACCTAGTCCCTGGAAAACACCAACCTGTTTTCTGAATCCCATTATAGGTATTTACATAAGTAAAACCATACTTATTTACATACGTAAAACCATTGTATATAGGGCTTTTTGTGCCTAGTTTATTTTACTGAGAATAATATTTTTATAATTTATACATACTGTAGCATGGAAATACATACATGCATCAATATTTCATTTGTTTTTACATCTGACTAATGATCCACTGTAGATACATGCCATAATGTAATGTATTCATCTGTTATGGGGTCTTTGAGTTGTTCTCATCTTAGGACCACTATGAATAGTACTGCTATGAACATGTGTGTACACCTGTTTGAGTACCTGTTATCAATATTTCAGAGTATATATCTAGGACTGGAATTGCTGGGTTCTATGGTAATTTTATGGGTTTGTTTGTTTGTTTTTTAGGAATCACCAAACGGTTTTCCATAGCAGATGAACCATTTTATATTCCCATCAGCAAAGCACAAGGGGTCTAATTTATCCACATTCTCCCTAACATATATTTTAAACTATTATCACCAAACGGTTTTCCATAGCAGATGAACCACTTTATATTCCCATCAGCAAAGCACAAGTGTTCTAATTTATCCACATCCTCCCTAACATATATTTTTAAACTAGTATGTGGGAAAGGGTACTGCATTTCAGTTTTGATTTGCATTTCCTTAAAGACTAATGATGTTGAGCATCTTTTCATCACACTGTTTATTTTTATTAAAAGGCTTTTAGGACCTTCTCTTGCCCATTTTTCCAAATCATCTCCATCTTCCTCTAGATTCTGTACATGTTTTTTATCCCTAACTAGTTGCAGTTCTCTCAATGGGCCATGTTATGTTATTTTCTCTGCCTGGCACACATTTGCTTATCTTTCCTCTGACAATTGCTGAAGACTCATCTCAGCTCTCAATTCATGGGACATGTCCCTGACGTCTGGACTGGTTTTCTCTCCTGTCAATCATGACATCTCCCGTTCCTTAATTCTATCAAGTTTTTATGCTGTTCTATAGTGTTTTCGTGTCTTTCTCCACTTTTTGATTTCTCTATCAGATTTTAAACTTCTGACGGGAAGAGTCATCGTTTTGACTTTATGTAACCAGACTTCCCGAATTTGGTGATGACACTGTCATTCAAGGGTTTTATATAAGCCTTAGTGAATGTCAGAAATTAGAACATGGCTTAAAGTGCTCTGACTTTTCTAGCCCCAGATTTGTTGCCCTTTCCCACCTCAACCCTATTCTGATTTTCCTTCCTTCTTTCTTCTCCCTCCCCCTCCCTTCTCTTCCTTTCTCTCTCCCTTCCTCCTCTCATAGCTTTCCATTCTCTCCCTTCTCTCTTATCCTCTCATCTCTTATCTCTCAGCCTCTTAACCATCTTATTATTTCACTCAATGGCACTTCAATATATACTTCCCCAATATATGCTTCATTTATTCTTCATTTACATATGCTTCTTTTCTTTCAGTTTCTCCAAAAGCTCCTCTATTGTCCCCCCACCATGTTTCCTAAACTAAGGATGCCCTCCCACACCCCACTTCCTATACGGTTAACTGTTTAGCATCCTTCACATCTCAATGTGTGATACCTCAGGGACGCCTCTCCTGAAACTCTAGACTAAATTAATTTCCTTTTAAAATTCTCTTTCATAGTTCTGCTTCAATTCAATTTATTTTAAAGATCCTCTCTTGAGAAAAAATCTGAAAGTTAAATTGCAGCAAGAGCATAAAGAGCTACACACTTTTCTTGACTTTCAGACTAAGGGGTGGCGTGGAATTCAGGGCACAGCACTGAGATAAAAACAATAATCAAATGATAGGATGCACCTCAAAACATGCTCTGCTTGGGTAGGAGATGCAGTAAAAATACCACATAATATCATCATTATCTCCTGACTCTGCTCAGCCAATTATACTCTTCACACCCGCAGAGTAAAGGTAGTGCTTCCCAGTGGCAGCACTGGGCTACCCCATTAATAAAACAATAAGGTTAAAATTCTAACTTCTATGCGTTTGACCTCTATTAAGCCTGTCACCAACTATTTATGGAGCTTCTAGAGAGAAACGAGAAGAAACATCGTCACTGAAGACAGAGTTAAAGGTTGATTATATCAGTGATCCTAATCAAATAGCTTTTGAAACACAATTTTGTCTAAGAAGACATTCATTTAGCTTATGCGATTCTTCTGAGACACACATTAAGAAGTGCTTGCAGAAACTAGGAAGCAGTAAGAGAGAGTCTTATACCTAAGGCCTGGAAAGCAATAATCGGAAAACAGACAAAGAAGATCAAAAGAGTACCTTCAGTTCAACATCCCTACCTCCCTCGGGTGCTGCCCCAAGTCCACCTCAGCAGCGATGGAGAATGAGGTCAGAGTTGCTTTCCAGTACATAACTATATCAGATTGTTCCTCCACAGACCTGCTGATCTCCCCCCCAAATCATTTCCTCTGTACTAGCCAGTCCTGCCCCGACTGTCATATGATACATTAGAATGTAATAAAAAGTAAACATGTACATTTGTCCCTGATGCAGTCAATTCAGATTTCTTATTTTTCCAGTCTGCTTGTTTGCCCCCAAAACAAACAGCACTATCTTCCCAGTGACATTAGAAAAATTAAAGGAACTCACACAGGCCACACCCTGCTCCCAGCTTATGCTAAGACTGCCTACATAAGCAACTAGTTATGCATATTCTCTACCTGGATGAGGACCTCAAACCTCACAGTGAGCCTAGATAATAGATATTACTCCATGTTTATGAATCATTGAAGTGAGCTTCAGAGGGGTTATATAACAGTACCAGGTTTACACAATTTCGGTCAAAATTCCAAACCCAAAAAGGCCATAGTGGAGGGTTCAAATGAAGTCTTGATACATTCCACTGGTTGAATAAAGTCTAAGGTTTTTATTCTGAAAAGAATTGGGGCTATTTAAAATGATGGTAGGACTTCAAAAAGAAAAAAAAAAGTGATTGACAGGAATCTTTGATTAGTACGTATTTCTGGTCCACTGAGATATGCATCTCTAATATGAAGCCATCACCAATACTTAACTAACATTATAGTTTACTGACAAAAATAACTAAAACAACAACTAAAATAAACTTAAACCACAAATATCACTTTAATATCCAGAGACAGATTATTTGGGGAGTTACTGTTAAGTATCTCTTTTTGGAGTAAATTTCAGACAATCTTCATTTTCCCAGATCACTTGGAGGACTGCTTCTTTAATTTAATGTTTAGGAAAATGTTTCTGAGATTAAACTTTATTCCTTAAAGATAACTCCCCAACAATTCACCAAAACACCTGAGTCAGTTTCTTCTGTATGCAACTGTGTAATGCTCATTTATAGAAAAAAAAACACCAACTTCCTGACAATGTATTTGGATCCATTATAATACAAATAGATGCAAAACAGGTGGCTGTAGATACTTTTTCATTGGATGAAAACAATGCAAACTGCACACTTTGTCTAAATATTTAATATAAACATTTATACTGAATATATTTGCAGATCAACAGCTGCTTACACAAAAGCAGTGAATCTAATGGATTTCATCGTTGAAGCCCCCAATGAGAATGGAGTTCATATTCACCACTCTTGAGTTGCTCAACTGTTCTTGTGCACTAGGCTTTGTGACAAAATGATTATCTACTTTTAATCAGGTTCCAAGAAGCAATCAAAACAAAGTTATTTTAGAGCATGTTTCCAGACCTAATGTAGTGCAGGGTAATTAATTGTATTCCCCAAACAAAATCCAATTATTATTACTGATATGAAATAATGCCATTATCGTAATGCAGTTATTTTATGTGTGTGCATTCCATTTCAGTTGAGTATACAAAGATATTCTAACTGCATCTACATTTTCTTTTCCTGTTCAATGTACAATTTAAAACATTGTAATGAAGGGCACTGGCAGGCTGTTGGGGATCATGGATTGAACATCTCCCTTTGTGAGCAATCAAGAACTTCATGAGCCAAACTGATTTAGAATTTAGCAGACATCTGAATCTTATAAGAGGAGGCTGGTGTGCAGTAGCCATTATCTACACCAGTGGTTGGCAAATTGCGGCTCGAGAGTCATATGTGGCTCGTGAGTTGCAGTTTGCCGCTCTGTTGACTAATGAGTTTGCCAAACACTGGGATAGGGGCTTAATCACAAGGAACAGCAACAGCCTGTAATTATTGGAATCGAAAGTCTAGGTTAGTAGTCAGCAAACTCATTAATCAACAGAGCGGCAAACTACAGCTTGTGAGTCACATGTTGCTCCCGAGCGGCAGTTTGCAGACAACTGATCTACACTAATAAAAAAGTAAGATGCAAATTGACCATACCTTCGTGATACCCACCAGCCAATCAGGAATGAGTATGCAAATTAACCCAACAAAGATGATGGGTTAATTTGCAAAGGCAGGTGCCAAACGGCCAGGGATGGGGTGGGACTCTTGCTTCCTCACCATGGTGACAGTGCAGGTGTTCCGCACTGCCCCAGCCTCTTTGGGCCTCTAGGCAGCATGGGTAGGTGGAAAGGTGGCTCCGGGCTGGAGCAAAGGCAGTGGTAGTAGCCAGGGGAGGAAGGCCATTCTTGCATGAATCATCGTGGATTGGAACTCTAGTTTAATATACATATAGATAGCATATGTATTCCAATCTATATACAGGCAATCCTTGGTTTACATTGGACTCAATGTCATTTCATAGTTATGTTGCCATTTCCCATTTATTTATTAAAAAAAGAAGTTCCATCATTTTGACATAAGTACATATGTGCTATATATATATATGTTTTTATTTACCACAAGCAAAAGTCAGGAATTGATGTATTTCTTTTAATTATTTTTTTACTGTTTCATTACTGCTGTGTATGTGCTCCATGTGAGTGACATAGGTGGGTTACAACTTAAGACAAAAATCGGGTTATGGTGCACCATAGGAATGGATCTCCAATGTAACCCAAGGACCTACTATATAAAAAAAGGCTAAGTGATCAACTGTAAATCTGTCTGGCCATCCAGTACATATGACGAGCACTGGCAATCTATATACATATAAAAGGCTAATATGCTAAGTGTCCCTTTGTCCAATTGACCAGTTGCTATGATGCATACTGACCACCAGGGGGCAGACGTTCAATGCAGGATCTGCTGAACTGCAGTGACTTGGCAGTGGAGGTTCTTGGGTGACACACCACAAAACCAGAAAAGAGGAAGTCCGATTCCTCACAGACTGTGTGATTCCACCTTTAGCTGTGGGTTATATTATTGCTGGGGCACTGTCGGCCCCAAATCTGGTTTACGGCACATTTGCATTTGCGTTCCACACCCTGTGCGATGGCAACTTTGCAGATTGTCCTCTCACACTCCAGGACACCTCAGGGGATACTGAAGAGCTGGTTTCAACCTGATCCCCACAGGCCATGCCGAGGGACCCCACCTGCCAGAGGGACGCTGCTCATTCTTCCTCAGTGTTGCCCCAGGTGCAGCAGGCCATGGAAGAACTGCGGGTTGTTAGCTCCAGGACATGTCTGGCCCATCTCACCCAGTTGCACCCCACCTTCTAATTAATTTCCTTTCTATGTGCATGAATCCATGCACCCAGGTCATTAATTTAAAAATTAACATTGACTCACACATGCTCAATACATATAAAGCTCTCACCAGTGCCAAACACACACATGTGTTTTGATGTGACATTGTAGACTGTAAATTTGGTTGTTTTTGTTGACATTTTGAAGCTGAAAGAAAGTGGTGTCTTTCACAGAATGTGGCTAAAGACCAACTATTGGCACAGTGTTCCATTGGAGTGATGATTCCATTGATTCAATGGATGATCCTGAAAAGGAAAATTTTCCCATCGAATTTCTTAAAAGTATTAACCCTTCAGGAATGACGTGCCATAAATTAAAAATAAAGTTGGTGCATGCCAAAACCGGTTAGGCTTAGTGGATGGAGCATCAGTCTATGGACTGAAAGGTCCCAGATTCGATTCTGGTCAAGGGCATGTACCTTGGTTGCAGGCACTTCCCCAATAGAGGGCATGTAGGAGGCAGCTGATCAATGTCTCTCTCTCATCCATGTTCCTGTCCCTCTCCCTTCCTTTCTGTAGAAAATCAATAAAATATATTTTTAAAAGTTGGTGCAATCATCATGCTACTGATGTAATAGTAAATGGGGTCTTTGTGATGGTACTAGATTTATCATCAAAAGATTCAACCTAACATAATTGAGGCTGAAGTATTAATAGCGTTTATGGAAGGAGAGGTTCTGATTTGTTCCCATCTGACACTGGTCTCCCTTTTAAGTTAATTCAAAGATAGTTTTCTATGACGCATTTGCGATGATTATTAATAAATCACAAGGACAAACTCTAGATATAATAGGATTATTCCTACCTAAACCCGTTTTTGGACATGGTTAGTTATATGTTGCTTTCTCTCAATTTTGACTATGTGTCATTAAAGTTATAAATCCTTCATCACCAGGGAAATTAGTCAAGTACTCTGAAAGTATTCTTACTCTTAATGTGTTATACAGGGAGATGTTAGAATAAGTTTAATCAATTTACCAGTCATTGTTTTTATCAATGTTGTGTTTAGAACATGCCTTTGATGTTATTATTGTTTACTTATTAATCAATTCATATATTATTCGAGGCCTGTTGTAGGATATTCATGCACAGCGGGGAGGGGTGTCCTACAGCCCAGCCTACTCTCTTTCCAATCTGGGACCCCTTCAGGGATGTCCAACTGCCCGTTTAAGCCTGACGCAGGTAGGATCGGGCCTAAATGAGCAGTCGGGCATCCCTCTCACAATCCAGGACTGCTGGCTCCCAACTGCACACCTGCCTGCCTTCCTGATTGCCCCTAATTGCTTCTGCCCATCAGTCTGATCATCCCCTAACCACTACCCTGCCAGCCTGATTGATGTTTAACTGCTCTCCTGTCAGGCTCTTTGCTCCTAACTGCTCTCCCCTGCAGGTCTGGGTCCCCTACAACTGTACTCCCCTGCAGGTCCAGTTATCCCCAATTTCCCTCCTCTGATGGCCTGGTCACCCCTAAATTCCCCCCCTCACAGTCCTGGTCCCTCCCAACTTCCCTCTTCTGCTGGCCATTTTGTGGTGGCCATCTTGTGTCCACATGGGGGCAGAATATTTTGACCACATGGGGGCAGTCATCTCGTGTGTTGGAGTGATGGTCAATCTGCATATTACTCTTTTATTAGATGGGATAGAGGCCTGCTGCATGGGTGGGGGCCGGCTGGTTTGCTCTGAAGGGTGTCCTGGATCAGGGTGGGTGTTCCCTTGGGGCATGTGGCAGCCTGGGGGAGGGGCCTGTGTTGTTTTGCAGGACAGCCATGCCTCCCAGCGACCCAAGCGGAGGCCCTGGGATCTGGGATTTATTTATCTTCTACAAATGAAACTTTGTAGCCTGGAGAAAAGCCAAGCCTTCTGCTGGCACAGCCATTGAAACTTTGTTGCCTTAAGCGGAAGCCTGAGCTGATCAGGGTTTGCGGAAAGCTTGGCTTCCTCCAGGGTCAACACAAGCCTCCCTCCTGCTCTCTCTGTGGCCATAGCCATCTTGGTTGGGTTAATTTGCATACTCGCTCTGATTGGCTGGTAGGAGTAGCTTATGGGTGTAGCAGAGGTGTGGTCAATTTGCATTTTACTTTTTTATTAGGTAGGATTTTCATATACATTTTACTAGTTTTATTTTATCTCTGACACTTCTATTATAGAGAAAGGGCAAATAGTGATATTAAAATATTTCTTCTAATTAATTTCCTTTGAATGTGCATGAATTCATGCATCGGGCCACTAGTTTAACTATATTATCCTTTACTAGTCATTGTGCATGTAATAACCTTTGAGAAGTGATGGGAATTTGATTTATTTGTAAAAAATGAGTATCATCTGTTAATGCCAGTAATGAGTCAGGATAAAATAAAGATACCTTTATAAGTAATGGTACCCTAACAAGAAATAGTAGTACCTCCTCCTTATGTCCCCACCCCCACTACCATCATTAATAGAGGTAGAATTCTAAACTGATGTGGAATTAATTTGGTTATTCCTAAAGGTAGTAAAGGGTATTCATCATAAATGGCAAAGTTGTAATAAATGTGATTAAATAACAGTATAATTATTTCATTTCATATAACATTTCCTTTGAGAATCAGTTTTAGATCTGGCTATTATGGATTAGTAAAAGGAGGAGTAGATTAAGTTAGACTTTTTTAAAAGGTACAAAGCATTAACTTTTCTGTGTCTTCTGAGTACATTTTAGGGAGTAAGAGAATATGTTGGAAATAACTAGTCTATTCAGTTGGGTTTCAACTACATTCAATCTTATTTGAAATGTAAAAAACACTATATTTAGTTTTAATCCCAAAGTAATTATTTTATCTCTTTTTTTGTTTACTTTGATCTAATAAAATGTTCTTTTTTAGAATACTAAAAACACCAGTTATTCTTAATAATAAACATATACATCTTTATAATGCCTTTCCTCTCATCCTAGAAAATAAGAAATTTCAAAGTTACCCTTATGCTGAAATTCTTTCGTTCATGACCTTATTTAATATTGGCAAAGTATTCTTATAAAAACTTCTGTAATTGCTAGTGTTTCATGTTCAATTCCCAAGTTTACTTCCAATCTGCCTTTTATAATGTTGACCATATATCTCTCCTAAAGTATCACATTTTTATCATAAAATTTCCAAGCTGACAAATTTTAATGAGCCCTGATGTTGACTTTTAAGCATTCAAAAAGTTTGCTATTATTTGCTTCATTTTACATAGAAATCAACCTCTTTGAATTATTAACCTCAAATGTCACCAAATCTAAAATGAGAAAGGATATGGAACTATAATTTATTATGAACCTTCCTGCTGCTTGGAACTGTGCCAAATGCCTCATAGATATCACCTTACATAATCTCCCCAATAAAACAGGGAAATGGAGGAGAAAAATGAGACATAACCAACTTACCTGTAAGTACTAAAATTTGGGGTTAAACTAGTCCTTCAGACGCCAAAAGTGGTGTGTGTGTGTGTGTGTGTGTGTGTGTGTGTGTGTATGTGTATATTCAGGGGAAAAAAAAAAGGTCTGAAGATTCTTAAATAAAGTGTATGGTTGCTGAGGGTAAAAGACCTGGATGTTTTATTTTGTATCCCTGTTCAATGAAGCCCTTGTGGATTGCTACAGCTTGACTACTGATGCAAGCCCAAGCCTATAGATGCACAAAACTTTGAATATCATTTTCAGCCTAAATTAAGCCCAGTTCTGCAAGAGAAACATGCAAATTGACCGTACCTCTGCTATGCCCACAAGCCACACCCATCAGCCAATCAGGAGTGAGTATGCAAATTAATCCAACCAAGATAGTGGTTAATTTGCATATCCTGGTGCAGAGCAAAGACTAAAGACAGCATAGAAGGAAGCCAAGCACTGCAGAAGGGAGGGAAGCTGTAGAGAAGCAAACAAGCTGAGCTGTGGAGAAGGGAGGGAAGCAGGTGGGTTAGTGGAGACCAATTCTTGCAGGCTTCCTGCAATGGGCCTCTAGTATGTATGTATGTATGTATATGTGTACATATATATATATGTGTGTGTGTGTGTGTATGTGTACACATATATCTTTGAGCATAGGCCTCAGATTCCTGGCTAACTCTTGATTGCCAGTATCTACAAGCTCTGACCCCAAAAGCCTGGCCTCCACCCATTATGCACATGCTACTGAGAGCAGTTAATATTGCTTCAGGCAGCTGCTGAATCTTGCTATTCTACATAACAGCCAATGAGTTCTTATTGCTTATTATGTCTACTCAGATTCTTGTCTGGATATGGCAACAAGTAAAAAAGCAATGTCATAGTTAGTATTTATAGATACCATTCATTATTTCACACTGACAAATATTTGAGTTGATACCATGTGGTGGGACTCTTTCAAGTGAATGGAACTATAAAGATGAAACACACTCCTAAACCCCCCAAAATCCATCATCGTAATTGAGATCAATAATTTTGAAGCTATTCTCCTTCAAGTATTAGGGGTTCAACAAATAACACCCTAACATTTATCCATTGCTTATTCATCTCTATTTATAAAAGCCTAAGCGATCGTCCAACTGTTTGACCATCCAACCAGTAGATATGATGTGCAATGACCACCGTGGGGACAGTTACTCAATGGAGAAGTTTCCAAGCTGTGATGACCAGGCAGCTTCAGTTCTCAGGTGATGGATGCAGAACCAGAGAGCAGGGAGCCCGATTCCAAGGCACGACACCTGAGACCATCCTCTCACAAGCCGGGACCCCTCGGGGGATATTGGAAAGCTGGGTTCTGCCTGATCCCTGCAGGCCAGGCCAAGGGACCCCACCAGTGCAAGAATCTATGCACTGGGCCTCTAGTTTATAAATATTTGCCAATGTAAATACACATCGAATAGAAATAAAAAGATAAGAGGCTACATCCATGGGATGGAAAACTATGTAATCATAAGTAATGCTCATATAGTTTTCATAACAGGGATTTCTATGCATTAATATTATAAAAATAGAAAATTAAGTAAATATATACATATGTTATATTATCATATATGAATATATACATAAGAGGAAATTGTACACATGCTAAATTATTTTTTCTTTTGAATATATATTATTGATTTTTTACAGAGAGAAAGGGAGAGGGATAGAAAGTCAGAAACATCGATGAGAGAGAGACATTGATCTGCCGCCTCCTGCACGATCCCACTGGGGATGTGCCCGCAACCAAGTACATGCCCTTGACCGGAATCGAACCCGGGACCCTTCAGTCTGTAGGCTGACACTCTATCAACTGAGCTAAACCGGTTTCAGCTAAATTAAATTATTAAGCATTGTTTTCTGGGATGGGCTATGATTAAATTGTGGTAATTTTTCTAAATTTTTCAAATTACAAAAATAATTATATATCTGGCTTTTAAAAATACCATATCAATTGTAACCATAAACTGTATTCTGTCTTCCTGGTGTGTACACCGCCACTCACTATTCTTAACAAACTCCACCCACATCATTATATATATTTGTGTCCAGCTTAATGAGGTATTACTGACAAATAAGATGTGATATATTTCAGGTATACAGCATACTTTAATATACACATGTATTGTGAGGGTTGTTGATACAATCCAAGTGAAAAGTGACTTTTATTATATTTTTGCTTTTGAAGGGGTTCCTTTACTTCTCCCCTGTGTTCTGGGATTTTCACAAAGGCATTCTTATCTGTGCATAATCACTAGTTGCTCTTTCTGTAAAGGTGACTACAGCTAGGGATCTCTTATTCCACCAACCTGTTGACATCATCCCACTTGATATGTATATTGTGGTGAGAGAGCGAGGCAGACATTATCATTGTGATGGAAATACACAAAAGTATTTGTGGCCAAACAGGAAAGATAGCATTAGCAGCAACAGCATAGACATTTTTTTTTAATGTGCAAAACTCATTCTTTTCAAGCCACTAAGTACACCTCACATAAGAGGCAAGGAACATCTCAGCCATTACTTTAAAAACATAACAGAACAATAAAGAAACGACCAAAGCTCACCAATCTGTAAAGAAAAAGAAGGCACTTTCTTCCACTGTGAACTGACAGAGCTCATCATCATGGGACACCCTTGTCCACAATCTGCACACAACCAGATTGCAGAATGCCATTATCCACGCACTGGCTCTACAGTAGTTACCCAGAGTAAGTTATGGGGAGCAGTAGGCCACGCCCTCTTTTCGGCCTTCATCATTTACCAGCCAATGGACAAGATTTGAAAGATTGTTTTGAGAATGGGAAGAAAGAACAGGCCTTCTATTATGGAATAACAGAGATGATTATGGCCCAAATAAGAGAATCAACTGAAGCAAGTTTTAAGGTAACTTACGGGCTCAGCAAAGGTGGAGTTCCTCTCCCTTGTGATTTGAAAATAAAGTTCCAGAGACTTGACCAAAGCACCAGCTGTCTCTCAAGGTCTGTTCTCATTGATGGAAAAGTAGTCATCAAATAGGCCATACATTCTTCTCTACTGTAAAGAAAAGAAAGGTGTTTTAGTGACAAAGTATTTCAGATGTCTGCAGAATTTTATACCTGCAAGACCTTACTTGAGACAAAATATATGAACTTAGTATTAACAATTCTTAAGAATTTTTAGATGTGGTTTAATTATTCTAGATTTGAAGAGATGTCTGGTTGTGACAACTTAAAGTACATCTTTCTTCTTTCATGTGAAAGGTAACAGTAACTACCCTGATTAAAACCTAATATGTGTCAGAATTTTATGAGTTTGCTTTTGCCAGTCACTTGACCAATGTTGGGGATGGATGCATATTATTTTTTAAAAAGCATCCAGGGAGCCGAAACCGGTTTGGCTCAGTGGATAGAGGGTCGGCCGGCGGATTGAAAGGTCCCGGGTTCAATTCTTGTCGAGGGCATGTGCCTTGCTTGAGGGCAAATCACCAGTGTGGGGTGTTCAGTAGGAGGCTGATAGATGTCTCTCTCTCATCGATGTTTCTGACTTTCTATCCCTCTCCCTTCCTCTCTGTGAAAAATCAATAAAATATATTAAAAAATAAAAAAAATAAAAAAATAAAAGCATCCAGGGAGCCGAAACCGGTTTGGTTCAGTGGATAGAGCATCGGCCTTCGGACTAAAGGGTCCCGGGTTCGATTCTGGTCAAGGGCATGTACTTGGTTGCAGGCACATCTCCAGTGGGGGGCGTGCAGGAGGCAGCTAATCGATGTTTCTCTCTCATCGATGTTTCTAACTTTCTATCCCTCTCCCTTCCTCTCTGTAAAAAAAAAAAAATCAATAAAATATATTTAAAAAAATAAAAGCATCCAGGGAGATGACTTGAGTATCAAAAAACTTTCACCATTAGGTCTTACAGATGAGAGATAAAACAGTTGTCTCTGGCGGTAAGTTGCACAGGTTTTCAACCATATCCTGATGCCGGAGATGGATTTGAATGTGCGCAGGAAGAAAGACCTAACATGAATGTCAGGTTTTGGAGGAAAAGGATGTGATGCATTAAATGCCCTGCTTTTCCGATGGGGATCTAACCAGAGATGTGAACAACGCAGTAAGTCCTAGGGCTCTGCTCACTGCTACTTGCATTTTACCAGGCTTGTCTTCCACCACATGCAGCTCTATTATTTCCAAAATAACTTCAGTTTACATCAACACTTTCCTTTTCTTACTTTTACAAGACACAACGAATAGCTACTGTGGAGAGCCAGCCCGGCCAAGGCATACTCAGCCCCAGGGGCATCTTCAGTGCTGCGCCAGCATGGCCAAGGGTGACCCCGAGTCGGGGTGATGAAAGATGGAGAAAAAACAGGCAAGAGAAGGAAAGCTGAGCTCGGTGGTCCACTGCTTCCCTGATGAGGACCCGCCAGCAGCACGGACTACAAGCTGAGTCTTTATTTTATATCTAGCTGAGGCCACCAGGCAAAATAAGGGCACGTTCAAGATGTTTCCAGCATTCTCCTGGGTTCTGATCCCACTCAAGTGCATGCACCTGATCAAGCTTTGTTTACTTGCAGCCTCTCTCACTCAGGCACGTGGGGCCACGTGTTCGGACCAGGGGTTCAAGCGGACCACCCCAGCTGTTGGCTCTAATTTGCTGAAAGGCTCTGCCCTCCAGCTGGGACTTGCACGTGGCCACGAGAGGACTGTGCCCTCTCATCAGTCCATGGCTTGAACCTGTCCGTACACTGTAGCCGCGCCTCACAAGCTACTAGTTTTCTATCTTACCTCCTTTGGAGAACGATGGCTTCGAAGAGGTAAATGGTTTGGCCTTTTTGAGCCTTAGTTCATGGCTCTTGAACTGAGATTTCAGTTCAGCTGAAATCACTGCAGTTAGTAAAAGGTGTATATCCGTGAGGAAGGAGGCAAAGAGATAATCGGGGAACATTTATGGAGGGAAACCTCATTTGTTATGGTTGACACTTGAATAAAGTCCAAACCCATGAATTTAGAAACAGTAAAAACAATGATTTAAGAACATAATTTACTTAACAACCACAAAACCTGATCTAAAAAAACAGGTGATAATTAATAGAAATTTCTCTAAAGAAGAAAGATGAATGGCCATAGGCATATAAAAACTTGCTCAAGATAAGTAGTTTCTAGAAAAATGCAAGTTAGAACAGCAATGAGATAGCACTTGATACCTTTAGAAAAACTTATTAGCTGGAACAAGTTTGGCTCAGTGGATAGAGCTTTGTCCTGTGGACTGAAGGGTCCCGGGTTTGATTCTGGTCAAGGGCATGTACCTTGGTTGGGGGCACATCTCCACTGTGGGGCATGCAGGAGGCAGCTGATCGATGTCTCTCTCTCTCATCGATGTTTCTGACTCTCTATCCCTCTCCCTTCCTCTCTGTAAAAAATCAATAATATACATATATATGTATTTTTTAAAAGACTATATTAGCACTTGCACACGCATACACATAAACCAGAAATTAACAAGTGTCAACAAGGATGTGAAGAATGTTGAATCCTTGTATGTTTCTGGTAGGGAATATAAAATGGGACAGGAGCTGCAGGAAATAGTATGGCAGTTTCTGTAAGAATTAAACATGAACTTATATGTTCTACCAATTCCATTTCTGGGTATATACACAAAAGAACAAGAAGCAGGGACTTGCACAAGTTTTTGTTCACCCATGCTCATAGCAGCATTATTTGCAGTAGTCAAAAGATGGAAATCGCCAAGACCTGTTTGGCTCAGTGGATAGAGCATTGGCCTGCGGACTGAGGGGTCCCAGGTTCAATTCTGGTCAGGGGCATGTACCTTGGTTGTGGGCACGTCCCCAGTAGGGGGCATGCAGGAGGCAGCTGATCCATGTCTCTCTCTCATCGATGTTTCTAACTTTCTATCCCTCTCCCTTCCTCTCTGTAAAAAATCAATAAAATATATTAAAAAAAAAGATGGAAACCACACAAATATCCACTGCTGGAAGAATGGATACACAAAATGTGGTATATACATATAAGCCTAAGCAACCATCTACCATTCGACCATCTGACTGGCTAGTAGCTATGACATGCACTGACCACCAGGGGGCAGACACTAAATGCAGAAGCTGCTGAGCTGTGGTGACTTGGCAGCTGTGGTTCTCGGGTGACACACCTGGAACCAGAGAAGAGGGAGCCTGATTCTGGGGTGAGTCACCCAAAAACTGTCCTCTCCCAATCTGGTACTCCTTGGGGGATGTTGGAGAGCCAGTTTCTGCCTGATCTCCACAGGCCAGGCCAAGGAACCCCACCAGTGCATGAATCTGTGCACCGAGCCTCTAGTAATAGAATATTATGTAGCCTTACAAAGTTACTGCATTCTGACACGTGCCACAACATGATGAAATGTGACAACACAGTGCTAAAGGAAATAAACGAGTTACCAAAGGACAAATACAACATGATTTTACCATGTGAGCTTTCTAGAGAAGTCAATTTTTTAGCGAGAAAGTAGTTGTTGTTTATCAGAGGCAGGAGAGAAATGAGGGGTTATTATTTCATGTTTATATAGTTTCAGTTTCGCAAGTTAAAAAGAGTTCTGGAAGTGAATGGTGATAATGGCTGCACAGCAATGTGAGTATACTTAAAACCACCAAATTGTACACTTAAAAGTCATTAAGATGATAAATTTTGTTATGCATTTTTCCAAGATTAAATTTAAAAAAATTGTATAGTATTTTCTTTACTTATGCATTAAATTAACAAGCAAAAACTCAGTTTGGCAGAGAGCAAGTATATGGTATCAACACTCATAATAAAATTAACAATAGCTAATGATATCAATACATATGAAGGTCATATTATAAAGCAGCGTCAAATCTATATGCAACCATGTCAACTTCCAAGCACAGAAAACAGGCCTGCAGCCATAGACCAGGAGGTATTCTTTTCCTAACAAGAGCACAAGTAGAGGCTGAAATTAGAATCCACTAAGACTTGGGTGCAGAAAAAAAAAAAGAATCAAATAAAAGTCAATTTGTAAACAATATTGTTATTTCTGTAATTTATATAAATATTTCAGAGGATCTTTAGAAGAAAAAAAAAGCCCCCTAATAATGAGTTTCAATACATCAAAGCAGACATAAACACATATGTTCACAGTGTCTCAATGAATAATACAAATAAATTATTACAAAATGAGAAAAAGATTGATTGGACTGATACTGTTCGCTTAATTCCATTTATTACACGAAGTTGCTTGACAATTCTTTAAAGTCTGTTGAATATTAGCTTGTTAAATATTGTCATAAATGTTTTAGAGTTTGGTTATTGCTTTCTTCAGATCCATAACCTTGCTTTAATAACCCACATATATTCACATCCACTTAGCAGACACATTACATCGTGTCATTAAGTTACACAATGAGTATGATTGCTTTACTTCCTACTGATTCTCTCTTCAGTGTAAGTCATAGAAAAGAACAGATTCTCAGAACTCTACGGTCTGAAAGTCTGATGGCCAGGTGAGAGCTCAAAAGACAAACTTGGCCATCAGACTCGATCAAGCCAGGTGAGAATCATCTTCTCTCCTCCAGCACCTTAATTATTTATTGCGTACCTCCAGGGAGGTCAGGGATTTTACAGAGACACTGCCACTCTGACTTGAATCACATCAAACCTCAGTGCTTACCCTTCAGTTACAGGAGGCCAAATGCCCAAGGGCTGCTGAGAACTTCAAGTAGCTTTACACCCCCTTAGGGTAAAAATGGGATTTTCTGATCCAAATTTGCATATGAAAAGTCAACTCACACACACACACACACACACACACACACACACACACACAGAAGAAAACAAAGAGTCATCTTTAATTAGACTCTTCAAACCCTTTACATTTACCCCATTCCTCTATTTCCTGATTCTTTTGGATGTCCGGCTATGCCCATTTTCACCCATGATTAGCATATCCGAAAGAAACACAGGCTAACAGGTAATGCAGTCAAGAGATTAGATGTAACCAGATCTTGAAACTTTTGGCACAATGATAATTTGGGAGCATCAGTGATTTCAGTTGCCTTGGTATCCCTCATAGACACCTTACTATTCCTGGGTGAATTTCTCAAACAGTCCATTGGATTGAACACCTGCCCTCACTATTTGTCAGTGGTTAAAAGGGATCTCTCTTTAAGTAGCCCTCACCTCCATGAAAGACATGAAATGCCTGGTTGGGATTCCAGGCAGGGGCCACGGTGGTGGGGATGAAACAAGATGATGAGTGAATGCCTTGGTTATTGTTGCAAGTAAAGTCACCTAGTTGGGTTTTCACGAGGCCTGTGAAGGACCATGTGACTGTAACAAGACTCATCAGTTCTCTGTCTCATTTCCCTTACCAGTAATATTTAAATCTATAGGCATTCCCCTAAATCTTGGTGATCTATCATCTTAATTATCTGCGAGTGTACAGTTTGGTGGTTTTAAATATACGCACACTGCTGCGCAGCCATTATCACCATTCATTTCTTACAAAGTTGAAACTCTATTATCACGAAACAATAACTCCTAACGCCTCTCTCCATCTCTGACAAACGCCACTCTCCCTTTTGTCTCTATGTACTTGACTTCTCTGGAGAGCTCAAATGATAGAAGTAAGTGCTGTAAGAGGTGAACCCAGTATTTTAAAGTATAAGACCCAGGTGTCAGTCTAGACACAGAAGTCATCAAACTCTGAGACACAATAACTTTGGGGAACTCGCTGTGCATGAGTATTCCTGCAGAACACAGAGAACCTCTGACCATGGGATGTTTGACATAGTTCATTTCTCCTTGGAAGGAAAAATCTGAAGTTTTTTTTTTTTTTATACATTAAACAACTTGTTTTGGTCAACATGTTCTGATAAAGGACATTCTCAACAATAGCTAGAGTTGAGTACATTCGCTAGTTCAACTTTCTTTCCCATTGCTATGCTGTGACCAGGACAATGAGCAAACTTCTCTTAAGCACTGCATACTTCACCTAAAAATGAAAGGTGTCTCATTTCCTTACAGCTGCATGCCTACCGGGTATAACAATGGTATACTTGGGTGATCCCTTTCATCAAAGAGGGTTCTTTTAATTTTTATTCTTCCGAGAGGTCCCTTTCTGTGAATATTGACAGGCATAATGTATATTTTTCTCTCCAGATTGTAAATATTACAAATATGATCTTACCAAGCTTGTTGTGGAAATCAACTATCACTGCAATGTTTTTTTTTTTTTTCCATTTTTGCCTTGAGAGAATCCTCAGGGGATACCAGCCAGAAAAGTGGTTGGAAATATATGTTTAATTTTGCTAATCTCCCTGTCCCTGCCCCACACCCACACCCACACCCAACTAGAAAGCTGCAGTTTTAATCTGGTTTTGCTTACCGAGTTTCTAAAGAAAATAAGACCATTTTTTAATGGTGTTTCAGAACAAATCAAAGACATTCAAAGCATCAGATTTAGTCTCCCTGACATGGAACATAAGCTCTATTATCAACTCACTCCAGACATCTTGTCAGGCCTGTCTCTCCCCACTCCTCCAAGGAGCCACCTACACAGCCTTCCTCGCAGATCCTGGAAGGTGCCACACTTTCAAAGCTCGGCGTGTTTCCTCTGCTTCTCACATGGCTGTTCTTTCCTGTGGTGCACGAGTTAAGTCACTCCTACTCAGCTCCCAGGAATCGGGAACATTTCGGGGCTATATTTGGGGGCCTCTTCTCTGGGTTTCCACAGAATTCTGTGCAAAATGTTGCCTAACCCAGCCCGCAGTGTTATATAATCACATGAACAGAGAACGAAGGCCTCTTTTTCCCATGAAAGAGCCATTTGGGGGCAAATATGCCTGCCGTGTGCGTGTGCGTGTGCGTGTGCGTGTGCATGTGTGTGTATGAGTGTGTGTTTAATTCCCAGGACCTACCACCTTTCTGAGTACATAATCTATGCTAACTGCTGCAGATGAAAAATATACAAATATAAACTACCTTTTTTACTCCAGTTCCATGTGTAGCTGCTGGAATTTGCAATTTCCACTGCCTTGGTGCAAACAGGCACGAAAGGAGCCACGTCCAAGCTAGTGAAACCTCTTAGGGTAAATACAGATGAGGGGGGTCATGAGGTCATGGAGAGGATGCTGATCTTTGAGCTGGACCCCGGAAGTCAGAGGCTCCTCCCTCCTCCCCTTGTCCTTGGAATGCATGTTCCACACACCATCCCTGGGGCCGCAGCCCACGGTGAAGACACAGTTTGGGGCGAGGAATGCTATGGGGATCACCTGCACTGAGTATGTGACATGAATGACCCATGTCAGGCCTCTCTGTAAAGAAACTCTTGAAGATGCTGCAGGCCGGTGCAGAGAGCTCCTGGTCTGGTGACCTCCCCAGGGAAGCCTCCCCTATACGATCCCCTGCGGATGAAAGCCGCCACCTACCCCTCAGGAGCGGCCCCCGCTTTATCCAGGCTCTCCTTGGGTTTTTGTGACAAAGAAAGGCTCCTTCGCAGACCTGCAAGAGCCAGAGGTTATGTCCAGCTGCCCGAGCAGCCGCGGGGGCCTTGCCTGGTGGCGGGAACCCCTGAAGCGGCCAGGGCCAGCCGGGGGGCATCGCCTTGGGGGTGAGGCGGTGCTGGCTCCCGCCAGATCCCAGCCCCTGAGCGTCTGTGCGTCCGGCTGCGGCCACGTGACCCGCCAGGCGGCAGGTGCACCAAGCAAGCATGCGCACTGGTGGCGGAGGGGGCTGTGGATGGAACCCCGCCAGATCCGGGTATTTGCACATCCATGTGGCTGGCCACGGGCACGTGACTTGCGCGCCTTGCAGGTGCGAGAAGCGCGCGTGCGCCCTGGTGGCGGAGGGGGCTGTGGATGGACTCCCGCCAGATCCGGGTGCGGGATGAGTACCGGCACGTGACTTGCAGGCCTTGCAGGTGCGGGAAGCCAGCATGTGCACGGGTGGGGGGGGGGGCGCTTCCAGAACAATCCTGCCGGATGGGGTCCTGGAGCAGCGGAGGAGGAGGAGGCGGGAGCAGGTAGGGGCGCGCACAGCCCTTCGGAGCCCCCG